>VZTF01003764.1:207591-265800 GCA_013397755.1 Cnemophilus loriae | reverse complement strand
GAGGCGCTTGTCCCTGCCACCGGGGAAGGGGTCGAAGGCCGGCGGTGTTTGGCCACCGCGGTGCGGCCACGTCGTGCAGCGCCCGCTCGGCAGCTGCTGAGTGAGCGACACGTCTGCCTGCGCAGGGCTCTGGGNGGAGCCGAAGCCTTTGGAGGTGGCTCAGGGGGCTGCTGGGTGCACTTCGCTGCTTAGGGTAAACGTACCCTTCTGTTTTTGGCTGTCAGAGAACGGGGTGATCGCGAACAGAAGGCTCATAGTAGGATCACCTCCCGGGCTGTGAAATGCATCACTGGCAGCACGTAGGTGGCTCCGGTATACCTCGTTACGTGCTACCCGTGCTCGGGAGTGAGTTTGCTCAGTTACGTGAGGAGAAAGACTTCTTAAAGGTTTTATTATTTCCAAGGGGAGAGAGGGTGCGTGTAGATCGTGTCAGTAGGAGGACAGCTGCAGAGAAGACAAAGACCTGGAAGGAGAATTTAGCCCTTCTGCACCTCTCACTTTGTGAACGTGTTCCCAAGCAGCACTGACCATCTCGTCGGGTAATGCAGAAGAGCCACTCGATGAATGTGTAACACGGCTCAGGGAATGTGAGCCTGGCTCAGCAACTCTCCCTGCGGCTGGAATGTGGTACAGGGAGTACTTTGGACTTGAGAAACGCTGTTACTCCACGTAACGCCGTGGTGCTGAAGCATCCCTGCCTAATACCATCTTTAGGAGTAACTCACAATCATGTAACTCGCTTGGAAAGCTCAAGTGTTTTCCCAAAGCTGGGAAGACAGTGCGAGGGACTAAACCCGGTGGGAAATAACATTAAGGATACTTGGCATTTGCACGAAGCCCCGAGTTTTCAACACCCTGTGTAATGATTAGGTGTTGAATTAATCTTCTGCCCTCTGAGCCGGTTCGGTAATGACTACCTCTGTGAGGAAACAGGATAAAGTTCTTGCTAGTTAAAGACCTACAATTAAAATACTTATCACTATTCTCCTTAACCCAGCAGGCTCTATTTAATATACATATAAGTAAACACTATTAAGAAAGTGCTTTTATCTGAACAAGTCACAGCTTGATTGTGGTTAACAACAGTTTTTATTACAGAATTATAACATGTTTAAATTGTCTGAGCACAGCTACAGTGCAGATCAGAAAAAGGCAGTCGCAGTCTTATCTCAGTATTTCCTTCCCTCCGAAGTTTAATACAGATTTTTCCACATCATCTTAATGTGTTCTCTTAACTTCCTTTGTATTTCAAAGATGGGTTCAGAAAACAAAAAAAGAAGCGGTAAGAGATATGAAGTACTTTTACCCATCTTCCTAGAAAGATTTTGCCTCTAAATTCATCCAGAGTGGATAAATCATTCTACATGTTTGAAAACCTGTGATTTCTGACTGCTTGAATGTGGTGGTGTGCTGAATCCTGGCAGGAATACTTTAAGAAATCAGCGTGGCAACTCCAACCGTTCATTTTAATCTTCATTTCTTCTGTTCTGGGTGCCTTCTTAAGACATTATGTGGCTACCTGGGCTTGTCTGGGACACCTTGGCTTAGTTCTGTGAGCCGTGGTGGCTGTCTTTGATCCCTAGATAAGAGCTGGAAACCAAGAAGAGTTCCAGGAACCCGCCCGAAGGACGTGAAATAATTTAAAAGACCACGTTTAGAAGAGTTGTGCTTGAAAGAATTTAAACACTAGAAAATAGACCAATACTAAATAAATCTGGATTAGACCGTTTCCAAACCTGTCAAATTTTGTTACAGTGCTGTTAGCTTGACCTGCCAAAGAAATGCCAGAAAACACAGTTTCTCCACTATGAATTTTTCCAGCTTTTCTTCCTTGCCTGACTGGTTTGCCAAGACAAAAAGTCTGTCCCTGTACAGTGTAAGATTTACACAACTGATAAATGGTCTCCAAAAGTCTCTCAGCGTTAACTGTGCTGCTTCTGCTGTTCTTTACCTGCACTTCTCAGTGGTTATTTAGATGTGAACAAATCTAAGTTTGATCTAATTGACAGCCAGCTGTCATAGATCCTGATCCATGATTGGGAAGCCCAGGTATAGCTAATGTATATTGTAATTGCAGGTTTCAGGGGAGTAATTGCAGCAATATGGTTAAACGAGTGAAAGTCGGGCATGGTGGGTTATCTGTGGGGAAAAAAACCCTCAGAATTTTTTAAATTCCGAAATCCATGCGCGGCTAGTTCATTCATATGGATTCGATCTGAAGAGCAAACAAAATAGTGATAATATTTACATATGACAGTTTCCAATAAAGTGCTTAGTAAGCCCTGAAAAAATGTATGAAAGAAGTTTCTAATTACAGATGTTATAGCTTTGGTTGTTCTTGAGTAATTATTTAGTTTTATAGGGTTTTTTTTTCCCTGAGAAGAACACCTAGAAAGTGAATAACTCGTCACTATATTCACACACAGTCTCACCTTGTTCTGCTTCCTCATCTTCTGGATAACTTAGCCGTTAAGAGGTGAATGCCTCGACTCAAAAGTGGTGCTGTTCACTTTTTCTTTTCAAACACTTCTCATTACAACCTCTGGAAAGAAGACTGAACTCAGGGAAAAGCACAGGGAAGAGCACAGCTTTACGGACAGAAATTGAACTCTGACACCAGCCACTCTCATGGCTGAGGCCCATTTTCCGTTGATTTTGAAGCTGAAGAGACATCTCTTATCACACAAGGACAGGCTGCATTCAGGATAGATTGGGAAGTGGGCTGTGTGTGAAGGAATTTCTGAGTAAATTTGGAGTCACAGAACAATCAATCAGCTGCATTGATCTGGGGTATTTTTAAACCCGGCTTAATGTATGGGATGCACTGACAGTTTTGTTTTAAGCTGATACAGCTTGGAAATGCTGATGAGGTCAGTGCAACGCTTGATGTCTTATTTCAAAATAGTCCCTGCCTGAATTCCTTTGCACATATTTATTTCATATTTATTTTAAGTTCTACATGTAGAAAAATTGTTTATGAAAAATTGAACATACTATGAAAAATTGTTTAATATCGTGTCTAACAATGAAGGACTGCTGAATTATTCAGGAATTTCATTTAAAAATTTGAAAATGCAGTATGAACAGTCACATAACAAAATTCATATTGGCCCACTGTTCTGGTTTGGGCTAGGATAGAGTTAATATTCTTCAGACTTACTGGTCTGGGGCTCAATTTTGCGTTGGTAAAAAATCACCTGTTATTTCTTGGTCTTTATAAACGGTATTTTTCATTTTAGCTCTCTCTTGGGATTATCCTTATAAAATGCCGTTATGTTTACACGTGCATATTGTTTTGTAAGATCAAAGTGAAGGAACCAGTGTCTCAAGCCAACATCTTTTTTTTTCCCCCCTATCTGTTACAGTGTTGGTTTTTCCTGGAGAGATTGGCTTCTGTAAAGGGCAAAAGCCGTTTAAGCAGCTTACGCAGAAGTTTATGGCCTCTCTTGCATCCCAAAGTCCACCTCATTGTCGAGGAGGGAGAATGGTAAATACACAGCCAAGTGTAAATGTGTCATAGTAGTGACCTATATATTTTAAATAGGCACCATTCATACAGTTGGATGCCTTTTCTGTACTGTGGTGTCAGAATCTAGAACTGCATCATTAACACGTAATGGCAAACAGATTGAGATAGAGTTGTCATGATAATTAGACCTCTTTGCTGGACGAAGCCTGTCAGGGTTCAAAGTCACCAAAAGTCGGTCTGTCCTTGTAAGTAATTTTTTTTTTCTTCTCCTATTTGGGAGGGGCGTGTGTGAAAACTGCACACGTGCAGCTCCTGTTCTTTGGCAAGCAGTCATAGCAAGGAGTAAATTGCTGAAGTCCTCTGTGGCAAAGTCCGTGTTTATTTCAGGGTTTGCCCTTTGTCTTTTTCTATTTTTGATGAGGAAAAGGGAAGAAGTTGAGGAATACAGTCAGATTTTGTTTATCAAGTAGGATCATTTACATCAGCAACTCATCAGTAGCCTTTGCCACTTTCCAATAAATGCTACCTACGAACTTATTGCACAGCCAGAATTTTGGTAAATTTGATTAATAAGGTGAATTTTGCCGGGTAATTTCTGTTATGAACACTCACATTCACTGATACATGGTACTGTCACCAGAGTCTACAAAACCTTTTCACTGGCTGAAGACATTCCTCTACTGGAACAGAACACCTTTTCTTTTCTTAGACAGCACAGCCTTTGTGTTACTGTTTGTAAACTGGTGCCTTTATCAGGGGGAAGCCTGACAACATTTTGCTTTGGAATTTCAGATCAGCAAATCCTCTCTCTCTAACTTTGCAGGGACTCAGAGAATGGGAGGGCCAGTTAGGAGGCTGAGCAAAGCCACTGCTACAGATTGCAAAGAACTGTATCTCGTTCCCAGTGACATTGCTGTGGACATGCAGAAGGGGAACACCAAATTCCAAACTTGAGGCAGGTACAACAGGAAAAAAGGATAAGAAACCCTGACAACTTAATGGCGTGAGGAAAAATGAGGAAAGAAGGCACTTGCTAGAAGGGTGACAAATAGTTTCCAGCATCTAAAGTTTATGTGCAGATACAAATTCTGTAAAGGCTAATTACAAGTCCCTGAGCAATAACTTGTATAGTGTAGCACATAAAAGTTATGACAGTGTATTTATAGACTTTATTTTCACAGATTTCACTTAAGCTCTGGTCTGCCAAACTCTACTAGGTGGTTAAATCCAGATTTTGTTAGCTGATAGGTTTGGTGGCCTTGCTCTTAAACATTTCCTTTTATGTGTTTTTAGTGTTAATGAAGTTGTTTATTCAGACAGTTTTTGTTCACTTAATCATAAAGAAATGGCCATCATGCCAGAATTTTTGAAGAAGAGTAAGGCAACCAACCTGTAAGATCAGTTATAACAGCATCCCAAGCTCACAGAAAAGCACACACCAAGATTTATGTTTAATTTGACGTGCCATCTAAAAAAGCAATCAACCCTTACCCTATGGAAACCTTACAATGATCCTGGCACTATAAAGCTGAAATTTATAGCCACCTAACCTAAAGCTTGTTAAAGAATAAGCACCACAGGCCTCTATAAAGCCTCATGACATACAGGCATGGTGGTTCCAAAACATTTTTCTAGCACCAAACCACCCTATCTATCAGCAATAAACTGCTCCCTAAAATGGCCTCATCTGAATACATGTAGTCTTTCTAATTTTAGTCTTCCTGATTTCTTTTCAAAAGCATGGATGCTTCCCAAAAGTGTGAGTCAGCTCAAACCAGCTCCTAGCAAAAAGTTTACAAGATCCAAACTTTGTCAGACTCTTCACTTTCAGTTTCTCAAGTGAAGGTGCAAAATGAAGTAGGCTACAAATGAGTGTAAACTGTTGATAGCATAAAAGGAAGTGTTGTCCTGCCTGCCAAACCCATGTTCTGTTTCAGCAGTGGCTGAGAACAATAGCTGATTTTTCTCTGCAGGTCCCACATTGTCTGGGACTTTCTTCTGAAATAATGTCAGGAGAAGGTAGATGAGGTTTACCCAAGTGTTTTAACAACTGCTAATCCACTCCAAGCAATGCCACTGGTTCTGAATAAGGTTCCAGTTTGTCCTTTCAGTGCTTGATGCTGGCAAATAATGTTTTTGACATAAGAGGGACCAAATTCCTCAAGACATTCAGAACTGGACTTACATTTCTTCTGGTGTTAGAACTTTTGGGAGGAAAAATTAGACCCAACTTTTTCTGGGGGGGAGTACTCCCTATGGTGGTTGATGTAGACAAGCCTTATTTGAGAAGAGACAGCCATATCCTTCTGGGAGTAATCTAGATCCTAGAGTGATGAGAAGAGTGTAATTATTGTGCATATAATGAATACATTAAGTATTTAAAGATTTGAAGGACAACTGGAAAGAAGAAGAACGATGTAACTTTTGTGTTTTGTTATGTTTTCTTGACTGTACGCATTAGCCTGGGAATATCTGAGGCTAGATTCAGAGTTTCTAATTCACAAGTGAGGTACATTAGATACCTTGCAAACCATTGGTTATTAAAACCTTTTTGCAAGTAGGTAAATAATACTAAGAAAGTAAAATAGGAGCCCTTGACCCGTGTTTTGCACTAACCTAGCAGGCCTGTGTATGGCTAAATAAAACACAGGACACCAGAAAAGCAGGCTTAGTGTGTGTATATCCATCTGTTATCTCTGTACTCCTATGTCTTCCATTTGATTTTGAGTAATGACCAGGACTAGGCTGAAACTGAGTGAGAAATCCATGTTCAAAAGAGGCAAGGCAATATTATAATTTAACAATCAGTTTGTTAGAATTGGAAGCTGGACGAACATTAGACAGAAACATCCTGGAGAGGGTCAGAAAGAGAGGTTGTCTTTAACACAGGTAAGGATTTGGGAACTTTGCTGTTAAAAATCTGTGTTTGATGCAGACTTGCAGAAGTAATCTCAGAGCCTAAACTTTTCTTCCAATGGTAACAGCAACCATGTACTTGTAGTAATTTGTGCTGAAAAGGGGTTGAACTATGCAGAGGTGCATAGGAGAGCTCAGACACACCATAAAGCCTGTGCAGGACTATGAGCTGTTGGAAGTCAGAGTGACCTGTCTCCTCCATTCCAGAGCTGTTAGTGGCTGCAGAGAGGTGAAAAGTAGCACAAAAGTACACATGAGTTTGTCTCCAGTGGTGCAGATACACTGCCAGTCCAACATCTTTATTACAGAGGGATGTTACAGCCTGCTTTGCATTGTGTGAGTTAATTCCTGTACAGACCATAAAGGTACAAAATCATGCACACCAGTGTTATGAAAGGGATATTGGTACTCTGGAGATCATGTTTTTCCCTACTTGAAGAACTATTATGCTACAGTAGACACATGCGACAGAAGTGTTTGTCATGGAGATTTCAAATAATGCTGTATTCTTTATTTGTGCCCATCATAAAGTAATTAAAACTCAATTAATATGTAGAAGAAAATGAAGCAGTGTAAGGCTGTGGTTCTGCAGTAAGTATCATAAAATTTGTGAATGTGGGATTTCCTGACAGTTGAAATTTGATCTGTATTGGTGTGAGCACACCACTGCATTTTTACCAAATGAGCCAGAGCATATGTTACATTGTTTATTCAGGGTTTATGCCAGCTTTCTGTCAGTTGAGCTGGATAAATTATACCTGATCCAGCACAAAGTTGGAGTGGTACAAACAGACTGTATCTCATCTGATAGGACCTCTCCTGGGACAAAATTATTTCTTCAAGCTATTTACTATCACACAGAATGATAGCCTACCACCCTAATTTGCTATAAACCCTGCACAGAACTTAGAAAAATCTGTTTCCAGTCAAAGCATGTCCATATCTGATTAGCTGTAAATAGATTGACAATTTTTCCCTCAGAGGGAAAGAAAGGGAGAGTCACAAATTCACATTGTATTTTGCACCTTAGGCAAGTACAGAAATGTTCCAGAATATGATTTGTATAGAAATCTTGAGTGTACTCATGTGTAAATGTAAATAATGAGGTGAGAAAAAAAATGAGTCATAATGATAGTTAGGAACATAATTCTTGAAATTATTTGGTTAGGTTTGGGCCCATATTGTGAAAGAAAAAGGATTTGATTTTGTGTTTCCCACCATGTTTCATCTTTTAAATATGTAGCTTCAGTGTCATATTATGAATCCTTGGCATTTCATTCTGAAGCTGAATTGTCATGACAATAGCTGTGGGAAGTGAAGACAGCAAACCAGAACATTACAGTGTGAACCCAATGATTTTTGAGATCTCCTAAGCTGGAGAGCCGAATCCATCAGTAAGCGTATGCAGGTTGTACCAGTTTTCATATAAAATGGACTGAGGTAATATAAGACTTTTGTTGGGATTTTGTTAGTTTTCATTTAAATTTCATTAGAATTTATTAACTTATTTTTGTCACTGCACCATTGTCAGTCTTTGTCCAGGGGTTGTGACTGACTGCAATGCAACATTCAGTGACAGCACAGCTTAGCATTGTTCAGGCCACCCTGGCTACCTGTTTCTGTCTGCACCTGTACATGCAGTCTTTACTGGGCTAGAACAGCAGTTTTTTGGGTGCTTGCTAGACTAGCCTATGGAACTGATTTAACTGAAGAATAGCAGGGATTATGACAGCTGGCACTTCCATTGATTTCTTTTTCTCCAAACTACACAATCTATGAAAACAAATGGATCTGGGAACTCAGAGCAGACCTGGCAAAAGGGTATGATTGCAGCGTGGAATAAACTGAAAGGAGTATTATTCTTGACCAACTTAGGGTAAGAGCATACCTGTACTTCCATCCCAGGGCATAAGTTAAAGCAGGAAAAGATATTCTGCACTGGGGGCTGTAAGTCAGATTTGTTCTGGTATGACCACATCTATCCCAATGGTGCTGGTATAACACTGTTAATAAAAATGTCCTCCTAACTGAGGGAGTGATGCCAATAAAACTTTTACAGGTACAAGACCCCTAAAAATTGGAATCAGTGATCAATAAGTATCATACCCATCTAATGTAAACATTGCACACCGCAAATTAAACGAGAAACCCTATTATGCAGGTCTCAGTTTGCAGAGCTGTTATTCTACTAAGCTAGCACTGTGGGAGAATGCAGAATTTACCTCTTAGAAGCTGAAGAGCCATTTTACTTCGCTGCATGCATTTTGGTGAGGTTTCCAAAATCAGCCTTGGCGGCGCAGCTGAAGCATCTTTAGCATTCTTCCATTACTACTTCTTCTACCACTATTACCTCTTAAAAGCTTATGTTTGTTCTCCAAATGGGACCAGATTGTACTGAGAGGTTGGTATTTTTAACCCAGTTTCCTGTGGAGGAATAACCTGTGCTCCTGGCAGTGCACCACTATTCAACTCCCACAAAGCACTCCCATCACTCACTCCAGACACAGGCTTGGACTCCACACCATTCCAATATAATCTGCACCAGTGGTGCTATTTTAGCTGAAATCACATTACTTTATATGCAAGTACTAAAAGTATACAAGAAAAGATCTTAAAACATTCTTTGGGGTTGAATTTTGCAAAAAGCTCATCAACAGATACCACTTCCAGGCAAAAGTTGATGAAATATACTAAGTTAAGGTCTGATGATACATAGCAGTTTGCTGCATATAAGGATACTTAACCCAAAAAAGTGATTTACATATTTGACTTCTACCTGCAAGAGAAATGCCTGCTGTGCTGTTTGTGATTCCTGTGCACTTGGGATGGAATGGATCCAGCTGCTGAGCAGCAGATATTATAGAGGCACTCTCTTAGACAGGCTGTTGTGGATGCTCAGAGTCAGGACTGACCACAAATCCTAAAGTAAAGGAACTACTGAAGATTATTGAGTATGGCTAGATACTCCAAGAGGATGCAATCTCCTTGAATGATAGGGCCTGTTAATTTGGGGTAAACCAGGTGGGAATCCACCTTCCTCTTTCCCTTCCTCCCAATGTCCCTATTGCTGTCTGGTCTTCCATCAAAGAGATACTCTGGCTGTAAGCTGCACTGTAGAAGAATTTATTAAGAACCATTTCTCTCAAGATTGTAAGATATTGGTGTAAACATGATGCTGTGTACACATAGTATTTATTTACTTTAATTCCTGCAGTTTAGTGGTCTTAGCATGTCTTAACAGGTTTTGTATAGGTCTAAGTAGCCTTTTTTAGATTCAAATCTCTAAAAACTCCATAGCTCTCACATTGCACTAGTGAGGCAAAATGCACAGAAACATTTTACACAATTTATAATTATATACAATTATTCTAATTGCTATACTGTTAACTCCCAGTGTGCTTAGATCTCGTTGCACAGCCATGATAATGACACACCTAACTTAGGATTTGCCTGCAGATGACAGAAAAGGAATTCCCCCAAATGAAAAGTGCTTGGAAAGGCTCTAATACAAGGCAAAATCACGTTCTGATTTCCTGGGTAGGTCTCTTAAGGTCTTCCAGCCTTACAGAAAATAATAATATTGTTCTTACAAATAAGTATTTATTTTACTTCTTTTTTTGTTTTGGAAAGATAAATTAAGGCCTTTTACCTATCCTTATCCTTCTCAGTGTTTCCTGAATTGCACTTAAGGCCTTGCTTCCCTGATGTCAAGGCTTCCCATGAGTTCTATATTCTTATAAGAGATACTAAGAAAGAATGAGAGCATTTCCTGTGCTACAAAAAAGCTCTCATTTACCTCACTGCTCTGATGCAACTACTAGCAGTGTCAGAGCTATGGATATTTCCTTAATTTGCAAAGCATTTGAAATAAGAGTTGGGAAAAGATGTGGGATCTCCACTATCAAGAAAGAGGTTCAAAACCCAAGATCGGAGCCTTTGCTACTGTTAAAACTGAAAGTTGAACAGAACTCTTCACCTTGCAGGTACTGCTTCTAAACACTGAGCTTCTCCAAACCACCTGTGTTCCAAAGTGCTTACCTGTCATACTTTAGTGAGGATTTAAAGTTAAAAATAAAGGGAGGTTTTTTTATGACCTTATGAGCTTGAGGAAATGGATAAGTGATAAAAAGGATGGGCTGAGACTTTGCCTTTTTTGACCGCTTTTTGGGATTGTTCCTGAGCATTACCCAATTCAAATCCTTGAAGCCTCATCAGTCGTGCATATGGCACTCCTTGGTGACAGAATTGCAGAATATTTTAATTTGGAGGGATCCTGGAGGTCACTTGGTCAATCGCAGACCAGAGCAGGGCCATTTGAGATCAGATTGACTGGGGCCTTGTCCTGCAGAGTTCTGAAGGATGGAGAGTCAAGAGACACCTCTGGACAACTTGCTCCAATATTGGACTATCTTTATTTTCTTTTTTTTTTTTTCCATAATAGCTGTTGTGTCTGTTCTACAGTCTATCTGTCTTACTATCCAATCTATGACCAAGACCATTTTAGGAAGTAATTTTATCTCTTCAGAATCTGCTGCACTTATCTGTTTTTCAGGTCTTGGACTCTCATGTTCATGCAGCACAACTGGCAGGAAATCTCAAGTCAGGACACCATAGAGTTATCCTGGGAATCCTTGTGGATCTTAAATCCAGAGAGGATTTTGCACAGTGCTTTGGACAAAGTCTTAGGATAACTCACACTGAGCAGCTGAGCTGAGAAGCACCTTTTGCTAAAGGTAGTCAGGAGGGTCACGGTGTGTGCTTTGGTGGAACCCAAATTTGATATGTCTTACTTTTGTTTTCCCTTAAGCTGGTGATTTGCAGTCAGCTGCTAAGAACCCTGCCGTTTCTCCAGTCCCTGCTCTACTCCCAGAAAGGCAGGCAAATTCCCTCACAAACACCAGTAAAGGATTGCTGGTGCCTCAACTTATTGCAGTACTTAAAGCTGTGGACCATAGCCCTGTAACTGGCCAGTGCACGTGCAGGTAAGCAACGCCAAGATGGACAACAGTAAATGCATTGTTCCATCCACACTTTTGCCAGCAGCAGCCTGTTTCTAGGCATTGCCAGGACCCTCCTCAACGGCCAGCTGCTTGTTCCTGAAACTCTTTTAGCTGTGCCAGCACATGTGTTTATGTTTGGGAACTGAATCGTGAGACTGATTCAGGTTAAACTGACTAACAAGGCTTTTTCTTCAGAATTTTTCTCTAATGCCTGTTAAATTCCCTGGGCCTGATTCACAGGGTGGCCTTACAGACAGTTGTGTTGATAAAAGCCATATGGCTCTTGGGAGAACAGGACAGGCAGCAAGGAAGGAAAAATGATTGGGAGTACCATAAGTCAATCCTGCTGCCAAAGGCAATGTCTCTCCAAACTTACAGCCTTGTGATGCTGCTGCTGACAGCTGAGCTGAGCTATTGCTGTTGTGTCCATCTTACAGTCAGCCTCTGCAATGCTGCCACATCCATCCACTCATGACAATTTGCTCATCAAATGGTGGTAAGGTAAAGGTTAAAATTAAAGAATGTAATAGAAAGGGATACCTCATAAATTTGTGTAGTTTTTTAAAAGGAATTCCTTGCTCTTTACAAGCGCAGTGCTGCTGAATTTGCAGAGCAGTGCTCTTCGGAGTTGTGGAATAGAATCTGAATTAGCAGTGTATTTAAAACTGAGGTCCTCATTTAAATTTTAATGTTAATTTTAGTCTTCCACTGATGTCACACAAGTGTACAGCAGGAATAATTTTAGTGAAATCACAGACATTGCTGTGTCCCTTGTGAAGTAATTTCTACCTGTGTAAAATGCATATGAAATGTTACTAAATCAAGTCAGCATTTTTTACTGTCTCGATACCCATATTGCAGTGATGTAAATTGTTGCAATATGAGGCATCAGTGAATAAAATTGCACTAGAATAAAAGTCTCGTGTCAGAATTTGATCCCATATAAGTGTTTTGTACTGTTGTTTTAATGGAACATTGCAAAATTGAAAAATCATTAGTAGTCCTGCCAATGCTTTAGCATTTAAAAGGTCCTATTTTCTATTTCCCTGTAGTCCCTTTATGCCACTCCATTAGTTTAAAAAGGCTGTAAAGAGAGCACATTTAGCCACTTGGGAATATTTTCGTTTCTGTGTTACTCTTGCCTTTGGCATAGTAGATATGTTAGGTTGTGGCTGAGGAGAAAGGGTCACGGCTGGCCCGCCCCCTTGTTCCAGCTATTCTTGGCTGCTGGAACAGCTCCTGGGGGCCCCAGGCTGCCAATTGTACTAAAATTGCTGGTAGCCTTAAGACTATTCAAGGAGTAATTAGCTACCAAATGTGGGTAATTGTGACAGAGTCTAGCTAATACTGCTTTTGTCTAAAGGACTAATTAAAGGCTGCACATATGAGAAGAAGAGGAAAAACACTCTTCTTTTAAGGAAAAGAATTATTAAAAAAGAAAATTTGATCTAATATTAAAAGAAAAAGAGTTCTGCTTCTTCTAGCAGGATTCTAGAAGTTTTAGATAATTAATCTTGGAAAACGAAGCACAACTAGATTTCTTAGATTAAATGCTTCATTATGGCACTCTTTCATACTCTTCTTTGATTTCATTAAAATATATATATTTATTTGTAAAAGCATTGTTCGGTGCAAGAACATTTAAAAATTATTCTTGCCTATGAAAAATCAGGAGTTCTAATTGTGCTATCAGACATAGTTTGAATTTAAAGAAGCCCAGGTGGAGATATGTCATCATGGGTATCCACGATCTGTTTCTCCCTCTGTGCAAAATGGGATGGGGAAGGGGAGTAATCACCTGCTGGTCTGGCGAGACTACAGCCCTCCATGCATCGGTAGAGCTGTGTTTGCTGTAATTTCTACCTGTGTTCCTCCCCTCTGCTGCTCTTGCAATCAGCTGTGAATAGTTCCATTCCAGCCCATTTATGTGGTGTGTGTCTTCTGCGGCACTTTGATATTTGCTAATGCAGTCATAAAATCTCACGTCTCAGCTAAATTCTCTATGCCTTTAGCTGTGCTGCAGGCAATAGCAGGTTTCTGAACTGCAGGAGTCCCATCTATAGCTGATTATATTTACTCTTTCTCTACTCTGAAGTAGATCACAGTTAAAAGTGAACGAGCAGAATGAGGCCCTTGCAAGAGCAGCAGATTGAAAAGCAAGCAGCTCTCTCTGCTTCCTCCTGCCCAGCTAAAACAGATTATTTTAGAAAACACTTTCTTGTGTTCTGAGGTGCTGCAGTGTCACTAATAGCCTCTCAGCCAGCACTTCCCCGCCACCAGCAGCCTCCTGGCCACCTTGAACAGTCTGTTTCTTTCTCTTTGACCTGTAATACATCTCTCAGATACAGCAAACAACTTGCAGCGTCTTGCCTTGTGAACTGACCCACATATGCAGACATTCTCAAAGTTCAAATCGGACTGAATTCCAGACATTTTACAGGTAGGAATACAAGTGTTGCTTTTTTATGGCAGCTGCAACTCCTTTTTTATAGCCGGCTTCAAAGAACAGCTGATCCAGCCTTGTCTCCCTGTTTAAATACCTTCTTACTCTGTGTTCTGAAAGTGGATTAGAAATAACATATTGCAACTGCTCTTCACGATCCAGAGCAAAAGGGAACACAGCTCTGTGACTGACTGCAGACTTCAGCTAGAATGGGCGGTTCATGATTGTCTTGCTGAGGATCAGCAGAATTTGTGACTAATACTTGCTCTTTCCTTCTGTATCCTCTCTATTGATTTGCACGTGGGAGTTCATCTAAGTGAGATGTTCTGCCTTGGTGTGAGAGTTCCTGTGGATATGGGAGGACGTGGTCTTTCAGCTCTTTGAACTGAAAATTTGGGTGACTGAATGGCAGCTCATGAAAAGGCTCCTTGGTAAAGAGCAGCTGTGATACTGGTTTAACAGGACAGTCCAATCTGAAAGAGTCTTCAGGTGGCTTTTACTGCTTTTGGGACTGAGGATGAAAGTTCTGTGCATGATGTCTGTGGAAAGATGCCAGAAGCCCCGTGACACGGGGTTTCAAGCCGTCTCCTTGTTTACAATCTTTATAACAGCAATTCTCTTTCCCTTGGTATTAACAATTGGAAGTATCTTAAAAATGAAAGGCAATCATTGCAGCCCAAAGGAAGGGAAAAAAAAAGAAATTGCTCTGTAGCCTCGTGACTCTTTTGTACAATTCAGGGAAGAGGAACCCAAAAATAGGAATGGCGATGTCTGTACCTTTTCAAAAAGTCTGACAGCTGATTGTTGCAAAATGTGGAATATATAAAATTTTCTTAAGAAAGGGTGTTCTTATATGTTTGATCTTCATATACTGTCAAGCCTAAACAGCGAAAAAAAGAGATTTAATCTGTGAAGCAGGTAGCAGCTAAAAAGATCTAAGTGATGTCCAGGTGTTAGAAAGACAAATTACCTGTGGGAGAATTACCTTGTTAAGGTTTAGGGCTGGACATGCTTCAGTGATCTCAGACCTAGGGGGAGGTTATCCAAGCTTGGGAAGAAGGATATACCATTCATAGTGGACACAAAAAATGTGGAATTTAAGGGCCACAAAGGTGTTTGGCAGAACCCCCAAGATAAGGAAGAAACTAATAAAGCCAGTTGAGCAATTGTGCTGTAATCAGCTCCAACTGGGTAAAAGGTAATTCTGGCAGGATTAGATCTGTGGCCAACTCAGACCACCAACCCAAGAAACACACTGACCCAAAAGAAGAGAAAGACTCAGCATGCAAACTAATTATAATTAGAAATGAGAGAATCATTAACCAATAGAAGATAGAATACTGATTAAGAACTCTGTAACTTGTAGCCAATGAACACTAATCCCTTTGTCAGCTAAAATGCGTAAATAGTACAAAGCGTTGGCAGTTAGTGTGCTTGATTTGTGGAATACCACAGAGCACCCAGGCTTGTGCAACTCTGAGATAAATAATCAACGTCCCTTTCGAGTGTGTAATTATTGGCTTGTTGCACACTGGGTAACGAATCCAATTTGTGTGGACAACAATATAAGCTACATTTTAGAAATACCTGACATTCTTCATCATTATTCACATAACTTTGCAGAGATGGAAATTGAGGCTTCTGTACGAGTGGTGCCTTGCAGTAGGAACTGAAGAGCTGATAAAGTAAATGACTGTGAAGTAAATTAAATTAATAATATAATACTTGATAAAATTAATAATATTAATTAATAAAATTAAATTAATAATAAACATGCAGGTTCCACCTGGATGCATGAAAAAACCCCAGACTCTTAAAACTTTAGAAGACAAATCTGTGGTTTGGGTTGGAGTTTTTGTTTTGATTTTAATTAACAGTAATTAGCGGCTCACATCTTGTTACTTCCTCAGAATGGCATGTACAAATGCCCAGAAAGAAATTCTTTTCTTTCCCCCTTGTTCATTTGTAGAGCTGTGTTTCCCATACCTACAGCTGGGCATCATGTCATGAGAATGATCTCCTTCTTTGTTTCTTTTTATGTTAAAGGATTAGTGTCATGCTTTCTGTCTTGCCCAATGAGCCGGGAATTCCCTTTTCTCTTCAAGGAGCACAACTTCAAGTACTACCAGTGCCTGACCATTCCCTTTACCCCAGCCCTCATCCAAGAGCAAAGTCTTAGCCTAATGGTCAGAGCACACCTCAGAGAGCTTTGTGTTTAACTGCATTTGGCCAAGGAAGAAATTAGGCCAGATTTCCTGCCTCTGACCAAGGGTTAATACCATTTTGTAAACTGGAGCGTTATCACCATGAGTGGATCCTTACGAACAGAGATGGAGGACAGGACAGGACGGCCACTTTCCATGACTGTGCAAACAGATTGCCTTCAGCTGCCTGTGAGACCACAGGTACAGGCTCTAGGTATTTCGAGGGAGAAGTGTTTCTCTATTTTTAGATGGAATAGCATTGCCACTTCAGTTTATCTCAGTAGTCTGGCTACAGAATGCTGCTATATTTAGAAGTCACTTAATGCAAGAACAGCATCTTACAAAAAAAGGTCACAGGACACTTCTCTGTTCTATTAGTACCGAGTTTTATAATTTGTGCTAAACCACTCTATTCCTCTTTAATTACCACACACTTGAAGGTACATTTTCCCTATGTAATTGTGGCCTCCATTTCCATCAATATTTGTCTCAAATGTACCTATAGAGACCATTCCACTGGTTTTCAGAGTCATCATTAGCTCTGAGCTCATCCAGAGGCTCTAAATTGTGGAAAAGGAAATGCATCCTGGTACATGAAATTAGAATACATATTGGTACATACCACGCATATTGGTACATGGAATTAATACCCTGCATTGTCCTGCCCACTCCTTTTCAAAGAATCCATTGCCTTATTAGAGTTGGATTGGCTGGCTAATGAGGGTGGATTTATGGCACGCAATCTGCACATTAGCAAGCACTGCGAGACTCGCATTTCTAAAGGGAAATGCGCTGTGTAACACACTTCCACGTCTGATTTTCATAAGTTTAAATAAAGAACCAATTCATAAAAAGACATAGCTCATTGTAAAGCAGTGGGGATCAAAGTCAGGCGTGGATAGCTGGGACAAGGAGTCACTGAAGACCAGCAAAATAAGGGTAGGGTTACCCTGGATCAGGACCTGCTTCATTGTGCCTATGAACTCAATTGGTCAGCTCTGGATACGCATTAAATAGTGGGGAGACAAATCCATTCTTACCAACTTCTGCCTTTGGAATTTGGTTATGCATAAATAAAAGGAGCTGTTCTCCAGGATAGAAGGTTTATAATTTTTTTCATCTGTTTTTCAGGAGTTGCAAATTATTATTTTTCCTTTCAAATTTCTTCTTTTTCCTTCACATTTGCATGGGAATTTGCTTTCAATGAGAAAAGGCTATGTGTGTGCGTGGTATCAGAAATTAAAGTCTGAACTGAGTAGAAATGTGTTACAGAACACACGGAAACATGTCCTGGTAGTCTTTGTGCCTTTAAAAAGCTAATCTGAACTGTCAGGAGATAAGAAACACCTATCAGCATGGGTGTATGTAAGCACTTTGGATATGCAAAAAATAATTTGGCATGAGGTTTAGACATTTCAAATGTCGGGGTTGAGCACTGTGAGCACTATTATCTTATTACTTCCTCAGAATGGTATGTGCAAATGCCCAAAAAGAAATCAAAGCCAAAATTCTAAATTTTAAGAATATGCTACTAATTTTATTTTTTTTTTTTTTGTGTCAAAGAAAGTACACAATGTTAATTAACTGAGGGGAATTCATATTGAATGTCATATGTCATCCACACTTGCAGTGTTCCAAGCTGTGCTTAGCCTGTGCTGCGACTTAATATACGCAGTGGCATTGAACAGAACAGGTGGGAATCCACAGGCCTCAACACAGAAAATCCAGGAGCCTTGGCAACAGTTTTCCTGATATTTGTCATTTGGCTGTAACAGGACAGATTTGCTATTACACCTTCAGGTGTACAGTAACAGGAACTGATTGGTTACTAATTTGAACTATTTTAGTGGTGCATCCAAGGCAAATAAACCAATTTACCAGACAATCTGTGAGTAAAAAGATTCCGAGCTTTGCATCAGCTTTGTCATTTGTGAACCTAACAGCTAATTGCCTGACAGAGCTCTACTTAAAAGCAGCGTTATAGGTATAGATACTTACTTTGTATTTCCTAACCAGAGTAGATTGAAAAAATAGTCATAGCAAGAGAATAATGAGATTATTCTGCAATTCTTTGGTTTTAGAATTTTAGACAAATATTCTGTTCAAAGGAATAAACAGTTTGGTATTCATGGTTCACGCAGAATAAGAAATCACTTAGATTTTCTGTCTGAAGGAGGACCACTCCCAAACTGAGCTTGTGTCTCTAAGCAACTTGAATTGTAACATGTAATTTAAAAGCACTTTAAAAATCTAATTCGTGTGAGCCAGTCTCCCATTATATACTCAGTATCATGTGTGTGCCAGAGGCTTGATAGACCAGTAAGGTAGATGATTCACTTGATTTGCTTATGTAGGTGGTTAGATTAGTGGTACCATTAATTCCATGGGCTTCTGTCTACATCGCCCTGTGCCATATTCTAATGCTGCCCCACCCATTTTACTGTCCTAGCTTGGAGCTGGCAGCTCCTGGTGCCACCTACCCCGGAAGGAAGTCTGTGACCTAATCTGTGTATGGTGGAAGATTCCCAGTGCAGCAGTTTAGCAAAGGCTTTCCAAATCAACACCGGTATGGGAAGATTGCTGCTCGGTTGGTCTGGTGTGATTAAAAGTGGACCAACACCTAGTTCCAGAACAAGGTCAAGAAATTAAAGGAGGTCAGAACAAGCCAAGAATAGCAAGTTATGCTCAGGGGCTTCACAGGGGGAAGCATTCCTGGCTGAGGTATGATGTTTCCCAGGAAGATATTAGCAGGGAAACACACACCTGTGACATGACACAGTATGTAGTAGGGAGAACAGGGAAGGGATCTCATTGCCTAGTGAGTGGTACAGAAGAACCTGATTTGTCACAATTTTGCTTTTAGGCAATGATATATATCAAGCGGCTCTGGAGCTTCCAGCCCCATTCCTAGTCTCTGACTCAGTCATACAGTGTTCTTGTAGCCTGACTTCATTCCTGCAAGATTGCTGTTTCTGTAATTGTCAAGAGGGGTAGGGTGGGAAGTGGGGTGGGAGAGAGAGGAGCCTTGGAGCCTGGAGCCTGCAGTCTGCAGTGCCAACTGTGGGGCTTTTATGCCAGATGGTATTCCCCCATCTGAGGTCAGGACAGCATATGGCATTCGGGAGTCCTGGCATGCCAGGGACACTCTGCATGCATTTTGTGTCCAGCGATGGGCACCATGATTATTCTAAGTGTAAGAGGTGTCGTTCCATCCTGTTCCATGATTTGTGTGATCATTGCAGGCAATTAATTCACGGATATCAGCTCCTGACTTAGAACGGTGTTAAAGTGCACGCATAACTTTAAATGTGGCTGCTCAGTTAGTTTCTTTGGGCCCCGTGAGTGGCTTTGTTTGCTTTTCTGAAAAATAACAGGAATTGAAAGAATATGGTAGGAAGCAGCAAAACCAGTGAGATCCAGAGCGATTTTTCTGCAGGTGTTTTATTATCCACAGAGTAGCTTTTACACACAGTGAAGAAGTGAATTAGGCTGGGAAGGGATTGTTAGTTGACAAATGTCTGCAGCCTCCTTTCATGCTCTGTTCCAGAAGAGGGCTGAAAGCAATAGACAGCAGCATTGAACCTGACCCAGCCTTCCTTGCCCGTGCTTTTTTCTCGCTGTCTCTCATTCATCCTGGCTGTAATAGGTACCCAGTAAGACTATCCCATGCAATTAAAGAAAGAGTCAGAGGACATTCGCTCACTACACAGACTCTGCATATGACCTTCACAACACGAAGACAAAAGAAATCCTGGCATGTGGAGTTAGGTTCGGTGCCATTCTAAATTTTTGGGACAGAATAGGGTGAGGGCAGACAGACAAAATGACAAAAATCCGTTTTAGATCCTGTAACTGAGTGTCTCTGCAGAGGGGGAGTGAAGGGGCCATGCTTGTCATTGTCATTGCCTACAGACTGCAGGTATGGGGCGATTTATGCAACAGCTCTTCGTTCTCCTGAGCTCATATATCTATACTTTCACTCCCGAGCTTCACTTAGTTCTCCCCACAGCAACCCTATTTGCTTCCTTTGGAGTGAATTTGCTGAGTTTTTGTGCTACAACTGATACCTACTACTGCTCTTACCTACACAACAGAAAAACACAGTGTATGGAATCCCACTTGTGTTTTATCACTGTTGTGTACACTGAAATGGTAACTGGTCTAGAAAAGTGTATTAAATTAATTGTAATATAGTTAAATATAATACACACAAAATACTCGGGAATAATTTTAACACCTGCAATAAAAAAGGAAATAAAGTTTTTATGTTCATGTATGACCATACTCTTTAATGCAAGGCTTGTTTTACACTTACTATGGAGACTAGTAGGTTACTATTCCAGAAAATGGTAAGGTAGCTTTAACAAATACTGTTCTGTCTTATTCTTAAAGAACATGAGCATTTTAAAGTAGCATAAGCTTTAAAAATTAAGCAGTATTTTAAATAACTATGATCTGCTTCCGTTTGCAAACTGAGCTATCAAAGAACCCCTAGCTTCTTTTCAGTACAATTTTTAGTGCTTTTACCCTAAAACTTTATTGCCAAGTAATCACATTTGAAACTGACTTGTATGTTCTACAGACTAATTTTCCTATCACTCGGGTTCATTTCAACAACTTAGTTGTTATTAAACTAAATGCATTGAAAAACAAGTACTCGATTGAAGAGAAGCTAAAATCCCTGCTGGTACCACGCTTTTTAGTCTCAAACACTTTTTTACAGAAAGCTTCTCCTGTCCAGATGGGAAATTTCTTGCCAGTTGCTCACTTAATTGTGCGTCTTGTCTACAGTCAAAAGGTTTCACTGGTTCCGTAAGTCCATCCAGTGGCTGCATGTGGGAATTGCATATCTTCAGGGGTAAATTCCAATTTTGTACAATTTATTTTATTAAGAAGTGTAGTTAATATTATGACTGGAAATAAACATGAACTGAAATGTAGAACTGGAATACTCTTGGCCTTTGCTGATAAGTAGATACATACCTGTAAAGTACACTTCCAACAATACTGGGAGTAGATTTGTTATTCCAGCAACAGGAAAAAGATAAAAGTTTATGATTATTTATTAGTATTTAAATTAATTACCTACTAGAACGAGGAACAGAAACGTGCTGAGTGAAAAGTTTTAGTTTATTTTTATTCTGAACCTGAGACATCTGAGGACATTGTGAATACTAGCTCTTGTGGGTTGTCCTCTTAGATCTCGTGCTTGGGTTTATACTAAAGCAAACCTCCATGAAGTTACACCTTCTAATTATTAAGTATGTTTTTTGTCAAATGGCATAAGGTACTACAAAAAGTAATTAAAAATCCGAATGTAAAGAGGACAAGATCTGAACAGTGTGTTCCAGAAGTCATATTAATTTGTACACAAACTATTTCCAGAAAATCTTGCTTAAGTTCAGTATCCAATCTTGATGGGTCATCTGACTAAATCAGGCCAGCTGATTGTTTGAGTATCTGTGATTAGTTGCAGCATTTCTCCCTGATGATGACAGCAATTTGAGCCTCAGTGCCTTGAACCCTAATTCTAACATCACTTCCATTATTGCTACCACTGTTGGGGTTGTAAGTGTGAAGAATATCAATGGAATACTTTTACCGGTTAGAAAAAGTCCATTCGCTAAAAGCCCTTTAATTCTCTGTTCTTAGCAAATACAGGCTTCTAAAATGTTCACCATCATTACTGGCTTTTTTCTTCCCACGAAAGTAAATGTATCTTTAATTTTGCCTTCTAGAGTGAATACATTATGATACAGTGTACAATTACATGATAGCCTATAATTTGCCTAGGGGTGCCCTGCTTCAGTTAGTGCATAGGCTGGGGAGGCATAAATAGAGAATGACTTTTGTAACACCAGCCTAAATCTAGGTTTAAAAAAAAATTAGATGCTTTATTTTTTCTATCTACATAAATAAATTTTAGCCTAGAAAGTTTCAGAAGTGTGTCTAAGATACTTTATGCATGTTAAAATAACCGTATAATAACTACAGCATGCTGTGGTACAAGAGTTGCCTTTATAATCCCTTCCAGGGTTTTGCACATTTCAGATCTTCATTATTTTCAGTCTAAATTTGCCACTACTGAGGTTGCTGTGGTTGTAAACTCTAGCAGCTTCTCTTCAACAAGAGATCTGGTTTTAGTAATAGAGTTTAAAGTTAGAATATCACAATTATTTCTTGCTGCAGTGATTATTACAGAAATAGAGAATGTCAGTGTTTTGTGGATATAATGCAACTCAATCTTTTCTGCTACAGAAACTCTGCTTTCAGATTCGGATTTATTTTTTGTTTGTTTTTAACTAGGGCCACCATAAATTTATACCTTATTTGGTAACCTGAGTACTTCCCAGACCTGAAAACAGAGCCCTGTATTTGAGCTCTATGAGACTTCAAGTTAAAATAAGGTGTCTGCAGAAAATGAATGCAGAAAGCATTCAACTCATCTCTGGACCCCACTCTAGCAGTTTTTGCATGGTTCCTACTTTACATAGTTGGCTGATCTCTTATGGATTAACTTTCCTCTGTAAGGGTAAAGAGCTGAGTAACACAGAACCGCTGAATGAACTCCTTCTTTTCCTTCCTCTATAAGCTGTGACTCTCAGCATATTTCTAGTTGGAGCATAACATAGGTTGCCTTAGAGCTGGGTGTTTATTTTAATACTGTGTGCTTGATCAGTCCTCAAAAACTGTTGTTATAATACTGCCTTTGTCCTATCCTTTCTTACAACCGGAGTATCAGTTGGTTATTTTATTTTATTTGCGTTTGCCACTGTTGGGATTTTATTGTTCAGGTGTAAATTATGACTATCTCATTTTCCAGAACCAAAAAGACTCTGCTTCTTAGTATGTTACATTACAACAGCTACAAATCTTTCCAGAGGTGTCCAGGATATTGTTTTGGTTGTATTTGTTCCATTAAGTATATAGGGAACTATTTTCCCCTAGAAGACAAGGAATAAACACGATGTATTTCTGATTTGTTCTGAGCTCTTTACTGGGGATGGGAAGAGAACTCAAAAGATATTACAGCTTTTCTTGAGGCTGTAGTAGAGCCCACTTTTCGACTCTGACAACTTCCATTCTTTCGGTCTGAGGAATATTAATACTGCAGTATTCTTTTGTTAGTGCACGGCTTGCATTTTACCGTGTTCTGTGATGTGGCTGATCAATAAACCCCTTCAGCGGGGAGGTTACAATTAAAACTGTGGAATTTACTGATTTACAAAATTATTTTCAAATCAGCCATAGTTTTTTAGCTAAACAAAACAAGATTAATAAGCACCTGCATTCCAAACTCTTCCTGTGAGAATTCACAATATTTACTAAGCCCAAGACTTTTTCTTACTGTTTAGCAGGTTTTGTAGCACACCCTTAATCCTGACCTCAGCTGATGGGTGTTACGGAGACATCACTATGGAAAAATCTGTGCTGTTCTAGTTTCTCTTTCAAAGGTCTCCAGCAATTCCAGAAGTCATGAGATCCACTGCCTACCTCAACTTTGCCCTTTCACAACAACTGCAAAAAGGAGAAGCAGTTTTATGGGGTTGCAGGCAGCCTCCTTTTCTAGAGTGAACACAAATTAATGATTAGAATTTCCACTTTTGCCATACTTCTCATTAATATGTTCTTGCTGAATGGGAAGTCTTCACTATTGTATGTGTATTTACTTCAAAGTGGAAAAATGCAGAAGGAAAGAATAAACAAAATTAGAAGCTTTTCAGACAAAATAATGGTCACAGAATTGAGTTTACAGGTCAGCACAAACCTTTCAGGCATATGTTAGTCTGTCATAGTTACGACTGTCCATTTGTTCTTGCCTTATGAATAAAAATAAAATATGAAATTTGTATTTCTTGGGCCAGATTTTCTTTCATATTTTTCTAAACCAAGCACTCCTAATCTTTTAAAACTTCTCCTGTGCACAAGAGGGACCAATTTAGTAAGGACTGTCAAATGCCATTGCAAAACCGTGTCTTTCAAATTCTACAATAATTTTTAAAAAGTCTATTCAGGGTTTATGATGTTAAGTTCCATATTCCTTACACTTAAATCCAGAGATCTGTTTCAATTATATTTCAACAGAGGTTCATCTAGTTACTCTTTGGTTATGAGGTTAGAAGTTAGTTTTGGAAAAATTCGTTTCATGAATATTTACAGTCCATCTGTTTATGAATGAAGCACAGACTGAAGAGACAGCATAACACAGATGAGTCATTAACTGCTTCTTAATTATTTCAGTTTGGAGGCTTTCTCCTGTATGGTCCTGCAGCTGGTGGTGTGTAGGTTCCTGGTCTTCCCTTGAATTAGTCTCTTAGAAAAGCTGGAGGACTTTTGGGTACCCTTTATTTGGTCTGTTTTGTGGGCAACTTTGTGTCTTTCAGAGAGGGTACAAGCAGAAACCAAAGGAACTAAACTAGCTTTGAAACAGAAGGGCTGACTGCAATGAAATGGCAGTGGGATTATTTTAGCTAAAGAGTATTTTAATATAGTGAACAATCTAGAAAAATCTTATTCCTAACAGAGTACAAAAAAGATCCAGTGGCATTTGATTTATTCCTGCTGTAAGCCCCAGCTTACATCTGGACAAGTGTTGAGAGAAACTGTTCTGTCAAAACCTATTTAAAACCAAGATTTTGTTCAACATGAATAATACTGGATTCTTCTATGGATAAGATTAGAAAATTATTCTGTTAGTTATAAGTAAGGGGAACTAGTTAAGAAAACCAGCACTGTTTGTGCAAAAGCCAAATGTTCTTCTCATCTTTGAACTCCTAGATTACTTTTATCTTGTCAGGCTTGCTTTCTAATAGTTTTGTTTCTATGGATAGTATTTAGAAGGCAGCTCCTCAAATTTTTGCTCCACGATAAATGTTTTTGTCCAGGATATTTTCAAGCCTGATTGGAGTGCGGGTACTGACATCAGGCAGCTCACTGTCAGCGTATAAGGGATGCATACTGGCTGTTGTGCACACATTTGGTAGGTCACCTATGTAGAGAGTAAGTGGAAAGAAACTGTAAATTACAGGGTTATAAATACAAGAAGAGTCTCTTGAGCAAAGATTGAGTGATTTCTGATGTCAGCAGAGCTCTGAGATGAATTTAGTGTCCTGCTTGGGTTTGCTGTTTTTCTATATGCTGTGAAGCAAGGCTCCTTTGTAAAGAGCAAGAGAAAGCCAGTGGTATTTAATAGAGAACTTAGACACTAAAGTGATGACTAAAAATTTACAGGATGTCTTGTTCTGTCGTGGCCACTAACACATGCATACAACTGTGTTTCATGGATGTAGCTCAGACAGGAATTCTGAACCTATTAAATATAAAGTACTTCATTTCCTGGCTGCAAGGCTGTTGTAATTGGATATTACAAAGAACAGTCTTGGACTTTAAAATGTTGTTGGTATAGAAACTGAAGTATAAAACCAGAACAAATGTTAGTACACTACAGATTTAAGCGGGCAAGTTAGGAAGATAATGAGTATATATTATATACCAAAGAATAACAGGATAATCTATTTTCATGGCAATGCAACAGAAAATAATTTTAAAGACTAAGAATCTAAGATTTCTGTAAAATCAGTGGTAACCAAGGAGGAATAATCTCAGTCAGTGACATTCAGAAAAAAAGAAACCGAACTAAATTGTTCCTGAAGAATTATCCATAGGCTTCAGTAATAAAAAATTGTATATTTTGCAAATCGTACTGCAGATTACTCTGGAACCTGTGGGCGTAATCAGTGTGACAATGCCCAACTGTATTTGCTTCTGAGTCAGAGCAGGAAGAGTTGTGGTCTGAATGAAAAAGACAAAATAACAGCATGTCCTGTGTATGAGCCAAAGCTATCAGGCTTAAATTCAGTCACAGCAAATAATAACTTCATTTCTACAGAAATATCTATTTTTCACATTGTGCATCACAGTAATCCTAAGAAATCAGTTGTGATTGCGTTGAAGGATGTTGCATATTTCCCGTAGTTGGTCTGAAGGAGCTTTAAGCGTGTAAAGAGCATTAGAGGTTGAAGGTCTAGACCAAAACCAAATGTCTGCTTGGATCAAAAGCCAGTCAAAATATCTGACATTTCAGTGTGGGGGGAATCTATGAAACAATGAAGGCACCCCGGCAGAATTACCTTTGTGGCGCTGCTAAATCCTGTCTTATCTGCCAATACTTATTTTAAATAACCCAATAATCTATCGAAATACCATAATGTGTTCTTATCTCAAATCTGAAAAATGAGCTAAGGACAACTGTCATTAGGAAGATGTGATTATTCTGTGCTCCCATCCTTTCCTATCCTTTGTAAAGTTCTATAAAACTAGAAGATGTTCTGTAATATTGCTACTAAAAGATGTTGCCCTGGCAAAAATCTGAGTACTATGACTCAGCTGTGATTTCCAGATGTGCATGGAAGTAAGTTAGAGGTTATGGGATTACAATTTGAGATGCTTTCTTCATGTCAGATTCTCCATGGTGGTAACAAAAATGCTCACTAGATTTCGGGCTAAAATGTGGGATAAGACTAAAAGTAATGACTTCTGTGTGACTACACAGCTCCTTCTTCTGACAGTAAATTTATCTCAGGTTTTAAGGAAGTCTACAGGCATTGAGAATTATATTTAACATATTCCATATGTGCAAAAGTGAAACAGAAATTTAAAATACATTTATTTCAGTCACGGATGGGATATAACTCTTAATATTTCCACTTGCACCCTGGACAATATCTCATAGTTCCGTAAAATTTCTTACTCTAAATGCAGGTGTTTTCTTAGAGCAACTCTGCAGAGAAAAATACCACTCCTTTCCCCTTGGAAATCTAGAATAATAACTCACAGAACAGAACAATAAATGAGTTATATCCGGGCAATGTTACTGGTTGAAAAAGGGAAAAAAGCCTACAAAACACAGATTTGATATCGCTTTCCAGATTATGCAAAAACTTGATTGAGCACATGACTGCATTGTCATACCATGCCTGAAACTGGCAGTTCCACGTGGCGTTGAATGGAGTCCTATCACTGGGTCTGGCCTGATGAGAAGAGAGCCCTCAACCACTTTCACTCATCTGTTGTAAAATCTTTCTCCAACTGGGCTTTTTTCCCTCCACTAGACTGCTTTTAAAAACCATTGTATTAATTATGTTAAGATTTCTGGAATTAGGTGCATTGTACTGCACAGAGCAATAATGCCCAGAAATTTATCTGTGTAAAGTATTTCATCACATATATTAGGATGATATTTTAAAATATAGGTCTTAATGAAATAATTGAAGTTATTTGGCTGCAGTAATACAGGAATAAGCATGCAAAAGGAAACTCCTAAAAACTTCAGAGTAGACCAATTTCTTACACGTGTATTATCTAAAGGATATTCATTATAACAATAGAAGATAGAGGTGTAGATGAACAAGATGAACACATCTAATTTTTTTCCTCTTTCACTTCAACACATTTGGGAAGATCTATGATGGAACATTCCTGCCCATTTCCCTCTTAGTGGAAACTGATGAAGTATCTGGCAGGATCAGTTACTTTAAGGTGTGATTTCCTGCTGGAATAAGATCTGGAGGCCAAAGGGGAGGTGAGGACTTTATTAATCTTAGCTGGAATTAGGCGCGAGAGATCACATCATAAAACATTCTGTCAGTGTCAGCTATATGTTCCAAGAGTGGATTAGCATTTTAAAGTCTTCTGAGTCTGACAAGCAAGTCTTTGCATTCTTAAAAAAGGAGAAAACAACCTTCTTGAGTCTGTATTTTTGTCAGAAATTAAATCATTTATTTATAAAGAATGTTCAAAAAAGCAGCTTGAAATTATACCATACTCATAGATTAAGGAATCTTGGAAATATTACGTGAAGGCGTGTGGGTTTGTGGGTGGTTTTTTTGTATTTTGTTTGCTTTGTTTGTGTGGTTTTGGTTTTTTTTTTAATGGCAACTGGATCTAGATCCATCAATGCAAAAGAGCAATAGGAACAATAAGTGTCAAGTTTTTCTGTGTCTCCCCAGAACATGCTAGTCAGAGCTTTTTCCTGGAGCTGAGGGTCTGAATTTCTTGTTCTCTGTCTGGAGCCAAAGGAAGAGGAGAAAACATTGATGGTGTATCCTGAGAAACAGGTAACTCACATCAACAATGGAAGAGCAAAAATCAAGGCTTCAATTTATCCGGAGCAGGAATTCAAACAAGCACTTACCCCTACAAAAGCAAAGTTACCAAGTATTGCAAATTGGGAAACACTGTGAAGTTTCTGTCTCATTTTTTATGAGGAGAGGCAGATGGGACATAGATGCTTTAGAGGGGAGCCAGTAGCTGAGAAGCTGAGAATTCTGAATAAGGTTAGGCCCCTTAACTGGATCTGGGGGGCATATATTAGATCCTCTCCTTTCTTTTCTTTTCTTTTCTTTCTTTTCTTTTCTTTTCTTTCTTTTCTTTTCTTTTCTTTCTTTTCTTTTCTTTTCTTTCTTTTCTTTTCTTTTCTTTCTTTTCTTTTCTTTTCTTTCTTTTCTTTTCTTTTCTTTCTTTTCTTTTCTTTTCTTTTTCTTTTTTTGAGGGTGCATCGTTTACTGGTAGCCTAGGCGTCAGTCTGTTAAGTTTGCTGGTTTGAAAGCCTGAATTTCCTGCATTTTATGGGGACTGTGGACACCTCTCAAGAAAAGGAATTTCATTGTAACACATGCATCTGTGATGGAAGTAAGCCAGGTTAATCTTTTTCTACTCTAAAAACAACTGAGTTTGTTCCACAAAATAAAGTGCCAGTTTTTGTGCTCTTTCAGCATCAGGCAGAAAGCAAAACCAAGGCTTTTTAAAAATTCAGGTGTGAGAAGTTGTGCAGAGCTCTGCTACAATGTGTAGCTAAAGGAATGTGAAAAGTTTTAAGCCCTGGTGTCATCTGATATGGCAGACCACAGTATTGCAGAGTTTGCTGCCAAATCTTCATCTAACCAAGGCAGATACATTTCCTTTAGCAAAAGAGTTTCAAGTCACATCTGAAAAAAAAAAATTGAACAAAGCAGTGAAGAAGATTGTGATCTTCTTAAGAAAACAAGGTAGTTCTTAATCTGGATAATATTTTATTACTTTATTATAAAAGGTTAGATTCAGACTGGGTGCTGTTTTAGTGGTTGCTAATGAGTGATGCATTTATTTTGGGAAGTATAGTAATTAAAAGCTTACCGTACTGACAAAATAATGTCTGTGCACATCCAGAGTGGGAATTCAGAAGCATGACATTACATTTCCAATGAAAGTCTGTGAATTTAAATCATTATAAATCAAAATTGTTTTACTTCCCATTGGAGCAGAATAGGGTCATTCGGACATAGCTTCATCAGAAACAAACCAATGATATATTGTCTTTCTCAGGCCACCAAATCTGTGAAGTAAAAAAAAAAAACTTCTAGGTTTTTCTGGTTTACATAGATGTTTTGTGGGTAAGTTAATTATTTTTAACTGCATTGCATATGAACAATTGTGCACAAATAGTAAGAGACAATAGTAATTACATGGAAAGACTATATTAACATCTTAGATCTCTTTTATTTTAGAAAGGGGTTTTTTTACTGCCTTTTTAATTTAGAGTTACTCATGATTAAACTTCAGGTTTTGGGCCCTCCTCACATGTTTTATGTCTGAGCTTTCTGGAGTGGTCACACCCCAATTTCACATCCATGTTGCTTGAAAAGACCACAAAGGCACTCAAGGATAAACGTATGCAGTAGCAATTAATGTAATCAGATGCCTGTAGGTTGCTTTGAATGCTCTGCTACGTCAGGAGCAGAGCAGATGAAATGGGGTTTGGTTTCTTTCCTGGGACACCTGCTCTGTCTCCATCTTCCCTTCCATCCTCCCTGTGTCCTCTGCTTTCTGCCGGGAGCCGCTGCAGCCCACGAGATGGCACTACGCCATAGCAGGGCGTCGGGACACCAGCCCTACAGCTCCAAGCGGGATAGATTCCTTTTTATTAAACTCCAGGGATTTGTTCAAACTGTAGTTTCCTTATGCCACAAATATCCTGCCTTCCAGACTGTCCTCTGCTGGGAATTGCGGGTGATTCCTGCTAGGGGACACGGGGGAATTCCAGTGTAGAAACAGATCAAGTTACTAAAGAGTTTGGGAAACAAGTTTACCTTCCATGAAAGGAAATGGTTAGGAGAAGGTTCCTCTTAGGAACCAACAAGGGTGTCTCTGAGAAGCCCAGTCGGTTAAACAAGACTTTAAAATATTCAATTCATATGTTCTTGGCCTATCTTTGGACTCTTATCTATAAGGCAGAAGTTGTTTTTTGAGTAAATAAATAAAGGTTATATCACTTAGAAGGTGTGTCCTTCGAGTAACTTTTATCCAGACCAGCACAGGGAGAGGAAATGCCTTATCAAGCCCCGGCCACCTGAGACCCACTGGGCTATTCAGGCCAAGTTAATTGGTTCTGGGCAGGGCGATACGAGCAAGGTCAGTACCCCTCCCTCCCCAAAATGAGACAGAAAGAGCAAAATCCTTCCTGTCGTGGAGCTGCTGTGCAGCATTGCAGGGAGGAGAGCTCTTGCCTTCTGGAAGAGGAAGAACCTTTGCAGCTGTGAAACCTGAGAGAACAATGGAGGTTGTGTAGACCAGCATTTTACGGGGGGCTGCTCTCAGGGCTTGATGCCAGAGATGTCCCACAGCAGCAATCTTTTCTCTGTAATAAATTCTAAACTTCTCTTGACCTTATTGCTGCGTTCTGGGCTGAAATGCATCTGAACAACTGATGGGAGGTAGCCCATACCTTAAAATTCGTGGGTGCATACTGAGTGCCAGCAGAACTGCTCTGGACAAGACCAAAATGTAACTGAAAGCATTTTCCTCTTGTTTCCAGGCTGAATTTGAACTCAGCTTTTTATTCCCACCTTAGCCGTGCACTGAAAGAACATCTCATACCACTCCCTCCAATTTGCTGTTGTGAATTAAGTCGCTTTTAGAAGTGATTGCTCACGTGCAGGTTGGCTTTTGTGTACCCTACATGTCTGGTCCTTACAGACCATTCTTCTTGACTTTGTTCTAAAACTACTTCTATCCAGGTACATCCTAAGGCCATAGTTCTTCCAGTTTTATGAATATGCCTAATATCTATTCATGTGAATGTTCCCATTGATTTTTTTTTTAACATTGTGTACAACAGGCATGCGCAAAACTCGGAACTGAATTATTACTTTGTCCTCAGAGTATTAAAACCTTTAGAAATGTCTGTTTCTTGCCAAATGAGACATAAGATCCTGATTTACACCATCGGTTTTCTATACATTGCAAGACAAAGGTATTTAAACAATAATATTGTAAAATAATAAAATAAACAATATAATATTGTTTCCTGTAACGCATAACGATGGACTCTCATAGTAAGTGGCCCACAGCTGTTGGATTAATATATGTAAGGATTTTTAATTTATGTTTTAAATTATATACCAGGATGGACAGTGCATTTTTTATACATATATATCTGTGCATGAAGTCTTGGATTGTAGTCAAGACTATGTAAGAAATATTGCTTGTGTGGAAGCTCTGAATGGCCTCTTTCTACAGTCATCATCATGCAGGCATTTTCCCTGTTTAATATCTACTGCCCCTCAATGCTATTTCCTTTAGGTAACTGTATTTCTGGCTCACGTCACACTGGAAAATATTCCCTCCACAGCCTGTCATCTACTAGGATTCATTTTAAATGAGGTAGTCACTATCCTTATCTAATGAATGACATAGTTCTTTGGCCAGTGCAGTTTGAAAATTAGGAGGATTTATAGTTCAGCTGTCTGAACATAATACAAGATTTTTGACAGTGAAATAAGCATTTGAAATTCAAATTTTATAAATGGGTTCTTTAAAACTATTTAATGTTAAATCACACTGAAAAAGAACTTTATTACACAAGTGTCTGTATGACTTTTGAAGGCTGTCTGTATTTATACCACACCAACGCAAGAGAAATTATCATTACTTACCGAAGAAATAATCTCTGTTCTTTCTAGTTGGATTATATTTAAATCCTAGCAAATTTTTACAAAAGATGAAGATGAAAGCAAAGGTCAGTGAAAGATTTAGTCCTGAAACAGCTGAAATGTAGTTCATGGGATAAATGTTTTTTTATATTGACTGCATGTCAGCTCTGTATTAGATGTGAGCATGACAATAACAGAGAAAACAACTACCATAATTTCCCTTCTTTTATAAAAAACAGATATTGCTGTTTGACCCATGCAAGGGTGGTGGTATTTTGTAACTTGGGTGCTTCTCATACAGCCTCATTCAACGCACTTCAAGGCAAGTGCCTGTGTCGGTTGATTAGCCTTCCTAGAACCCTCCAAAATTGTTAGGAGGAAGAGATTTCTACCACCTAGAGGGCAATTCAGAGGAAGGATTCACCACGGGTAACAGAATTATTCTCCTAATGAGTCCCTCTCACCCTCCTAATGCACAGAACACCACCAGCATCCAACTTCCTACTTTATTGTATAAACAGAAGAAAGGAATGGCAATGTCAGGAATAAAAACCAGATCAGGACAAGTATATAAGCCTGTAGTATGACACGTGCAAAATAAGGGCACTTAAGGCCAAAATTAGAAACCTGAAAATGCCTGCTTATGTGGTACCAACTTCTAGGCTTCCTCAAACTGTGCCAGGAGCCTGGTGATACATCACCAGGCATGTCTGGAACTGCTTGAGGAGTGGTAGTGCTGGAGAGGCAGTGCACGTTGTGCCTCAATGTAATCCACCTACAGAAACTAGATGTTCTCTCTGTTATAAGACAAATTCTTTTCTTTTCCTCTATTTCCGTGTCAAGACCATTATTAATGATTTTAGTGGTTAAAACCATGGTTAAAAGGCCCATTCTCATTTAAAAGTTGATAATACAAGCGTAGGAAAATTTAAAGCATTTGCAGTTTGAAATTACCACTGTGGTTGCAATAGATGCTGCACAGTAACAGAAGGAGAAAAACTAGTTCTCATGTGAAGCAATTGTACAATGTAATAAGATACAAAACCTGGTTTAGTTCAGAACGGCAGAAAAAGTTTAATCAGACTCAAGGAACTGAGGAACTGGCAATTGCCAATATTGGTTCCATCACTGCAGCACAGGCTTGAGGTTTATAGTGGAACTAAATTTAAAAAAAAGATGATGTTATTAATTTTTTTCGTTTTTTTCTTTATTACTAAGAGACATTACGAAAAAATGAAAAAGCCAGGAAATAGTGTTAGCAGAGTCAAGACAAATTGTATTTATCAGTGGTGAAGGAAGAGGTAGGTTGTAACTGATGTCTTATCATTTCTTTTATTTAATAAATATCCAACTACAAAAGAAATCCAGACCATTCTGAATGAGTGTTTAGAGATAGGACGTCAAAAGATGCGTATACAACAGTGCTGTTGAATGACTGGCCAGTAATCAGAGCCTACATTAATTCCAGAAAGTACACACAAATAATATTCCTTGGCTCCATTTTCAAAGCTGCATTTGGAAAGTTATGCACACTAATCCTGTAACAATAACAGGATTTGTGTTGCCAACACAATCAGAGCTTTGGAAATGTAACCATAAGGGTCCAATGCAGCAGTCAGAATAATCCCTGGCCTTTTACCCTCTGAGAAAAAAAGAACAATTTTGCAAAAATTTTTGTCACTAAACTAAAAATATATCCTGTACCCTGGGGAATCCTCACAAGAACATTCTCTTTCTGGCTGGAGGGATGTAAGATCATTAGGGAAATGGAGGAGAAAGAGCAGTTATTGAATGAACCCAAGTCTGCTTCTTAACCTGCCTGAAAATCCCCAGTTTCCCCACCTTTCTACAAAAGCATTATTGTAGAATGATTTGGTTTGTAAGGGACCTTTAAAGGTCATCTAGTCCAACAGCAGGGACATCTTCAACTAGATCAGGTTGCTCAGAGCTCTGTCCAACCTGACCTTGAATGTCTCCAGGGATGGGGCATCCACCACCTCTCTGGGAAGCCTGTGCCTTTGTTTCATCATGATCATTGTGAAAAATCTCTTCCTTATATCTAGCCTGAATCTACCTTCTTTTAGTGCAAAATCATTAATTAACCCTTGAGCTATTGCAACAGGCCCTACTAAGAAGGTTGTAACCCCAGAGAAGAGAAGTGAGTGGTGACTTTGAGGGCTGTGTGATTTAAACTGATACAGATTTAAAGTGATGAAAGTAGATATGCTAGTTTACTATCCTGCTGCCTGGCAGGGCAAGGTGTTGTCTGTTCTCCTTCAATTCCTATTGCCAGAGAGTAGGACCTTTGGACATTTTCAGAACTGGCACTTTTCCTTTCTCCCTAGAACGTGAGCTGTGTGTAAATCTTATATGTGAATAGGAAGTTAAGTGAAATTCAGTGATTCATACACAGAAGTAGCAAATGTGATCTGAAAAGTTTCAGCCTGGGACTTTTCATTCAGAATTCCTGTTGACTTCAGAAAAATGCAAGATGTGGGTCTTTTTCACAGGAGAAAATCAATCCCCTGTGTTAAATATCTGTTGGACTGGATGGATGTTGGTGGCTTTTTGTATCATGCTGAAAGTTGTCAGTTTCTGAGGGTATTGGTTTCCAGTCTTACGGTTCAGAGAGGGGTTATTGGTTGTTATTATTATTTGTGACACCTATTTGAAAGAAGGGCATATTTAATAACTCTCCAGGATAGCAGTATCTAAAGATTGCAGACACAAATATCAGTGTTCTTGCAAGTGTGAATAAAACTGCAGTAATGTTTTTATTTCAAATTAATCAAGCACAAAGTCTTCTTAGTGTTGTTAAAAAAGAAAGTGGCCTAATAATAAAATACCACAAAGGATATTAAATATCCAATATCCAGCTACCTCTCAGTTAAAGGAAGAGACAGAGAATTTCCGAGACAGAAGGATTTTATGGAAAAAGAAACAATGTTATGCACTGATGAGGTTTTAAAAAATGGGGATAAGGATTTTTTGGAGGAAATGACCAAGAGGTGGCAGCACACCCTGCACTGCTGAGTGCCCGGAGCCCTCAGAGCTACCCAGTGCTCATTCCCAAGAGCTGAACAGCCACTTTGCTTCAAATACACCCAATAAGACGATGTCCTTAGAAAACAAATCCTTTTGTGGCTACAGTTGTATTTTCTAGAATTACACAAGACCACATGAAATTAAATATTTTGATAGGTTTGAAAAATACTTGTTTGACACTCTGTCAGTCTGGGCTGCTGGCTCTGTATCTTGCTGTAGTCTCACATGGCATGTTGCTGTACCTCCAAAGTCAGACATATATATATATGCTTGTGGCTTAATTGGCATCAGTCTGGATCCAGAACAAAATTTAACCAGACTAAGACTTGCTCGATCCTTCTATTTAAGAAAAACCCAGGATACAGCTCATGTAAAATCATCTTGTATTTAGAAAAGTATCTGCAGGGCACCATTCAAACAGGTTGGTACTTCATGCTCGGGGGAGTCACACCGTAACAGAAGTAAACCTGCAGCTGTTAAGATGGCAATAGATGTGGTTTTTTTTCTCTGTGGCCATTGTCCTCCCACCATCTTCAGACACAGCCCAGCCAATTCTGGACCCCTTTCTCATGCTTGAAAACAACATCTGAAGGATCCTTGCTATTAGCAGTGGGTGGTTTCAGCATATGGTGAGACATGGTATTAGTTCAGTTCTAAATGTACACGATAGAGTTGCTGGTTCCTGCCCTGCCAGGATCGTATCTGTGGCACTCGATTTTGCTGTGCTCTGTCACAGCCTGCACAGTCTGGCTCTGAGCATAACTGTGCCCCTATTGCCTTTTTCCTGTTCCCTTTCCCTTTGGCCTCCTCACAGGGCTGGGTCTACATTACCCCTGTGACTGTCTTTCTCTAATGGAAATGTTCGCCCTCCCTTCCCCGTGGCTAGCCGTAGTGCTGCTTTTCCCAAGGAAAGGACAAGAAGAGCACTGAGCCACCACACATTTGGTGGGGTGGAGTTTTGTGTGTCCTAGAAGGCGGTTCAGGTGATAAGCAGTTCAGTGAGGGGGCAGTGGGGCAGGGACAGGAGCTCCTCCATCTGAGGAAATCCTCTATAGTGATCTTAGCCCTAAAAGCACACTCTTAGCTGTGTCTCCTCATCGATTGCTATCAGAGTTACGAAGAACACCAGTGATATTCTCCACTGCTACTGCCTATTGTGGTGCAGATTATTGCTTTCATTGCCAAGATGGGCTTATCTCACTGAGAACTGCAGTTCTTTTCACTTATACCCTTTACACCCAGAAAATAAAGAACGTGACGAGAGTTTCCCTGAAAAACTGTAAATTTAGCTGTTTGGGCAAATACTACAGCCAGCAGTAACTGAGCCATTGGTTATTATCTTGAGTCAGAGAAAGGCTTTGTTCTGGTTCTGATGTTGAACTGGTTTAGTGGCTTGCCAGTGCTGAAAGGGTGAACTCAATTTCCCGTGTCTCCTGGCCACATATTCTGTTTGCTTCCTTGTTGCTGATTGTGTATGTTTGATCCTACATATATAATAATCTAGTTCCACTCACTAAACCAGAGGAAACTAAACCAGCAAAAAAAAGTGACTTGTTCTGTGTGATTTGGAGGAAACTGAAGCACCTCTCACGGGGCTCACACAAGAGCTGTAAGTGGTACAAAGAAGAAAGAAGTGAATGAATGAAGCAGGACAGCCACTCCAGGTAGCAGAATGATGTTACATTGGCTCAGAAAAGAAAAGGAAGAGTCATTAGTAAAGTTTATTTTGCAAAAATAGGTAATTATTGAGCACCAAGGTATGCTGCCAGTGAAATAACTAAACTCTGTGCTCTCTGAAAATACATGGGAGCTACATGTGCAGGCTTGCCAGACATTGGTTTCCCCAAGAAAGCCAGCTTAGGAAACCCTGTCTCCTTCCCTCAGTGGCTTGTTTCCATGTGTCCTGTGTTTAAAATGCCTGCCTCCTCAGATCTGCCACTATAGTATTATTTAGGAAGCACTGTAAACTGGATCACTGAAATGACCTGGCTTAAAGATCCGTTCTGCGGCTGGGAATGAAAGGCAGGGAAGAAGAGCAGGATCTTAACCTTCAGGTGCTGTTATGCTCTCATATTTGACTCAAGCAAAACCAAGCAGTTTCACCTTTGTGTGCATCTCAAAATGTTTCACTGATGAACTAGAACTAGGTACGTTAATGGCTGTACTGAAACTGGAGGCCTGTAATACTATTTTCCTGTCCTTTTTCCCGTTTTCCACGTGTTGTGCATTAACACAGTATTTTGGTGTTATGATAACTGTGTACTGATTTATTTATTGGTAACATTATGAAGTGTTCTGAATTCTGTTACTGGTGTGCTCAGGCAACACCCATCCTCTTTTTACAAGAAGTACCTGCTCCAGTGTCAGTTTGCAGGGGTGTGTCTGCAGCCTAAATACAGAGAGGCAGCAGTTGCCACCAGCCATTATTTTTGACCTGACAGTATGACAGTATCTCTTTGACTTCTGGCTCTCTAATATGGAAAATCCCAGAAATTTGTAGTCTCTGAACCATATTTATTGAGCTTATGAGGTGTCAAGGAAAATGTTTTTGTATCAGCAGCAGACCCAAGGTAGTTAATCATCTGAGTGACTCTCTGAAGTACATTGAGCTGATGTAAATGAAGAAATTGTTTGCTGATCAGCCACAGCTGATTCCTTTGTTCTTGGCCGAGACCAGCTACTTCCTCCTCCTAAAGCTTGAGATAATTATTAACTCAAAGGGAACTTTCCATTTCGTATGAGGGAACATTTTGATATCTCCTATTGTCTGCATGTATTCCTGTATTTACCCTTAATGCGACTTTACTCCTGTTGGCATCCTTCCTTCCGTCCTTCCGTCCTTCCTTCCCTCCCTCCCTCCTTCCTTCCCTCCCTCCTTCCTTCCCTCCCTCTTTCCTTTCTTTCCTCCTTCCTTGAAAAGGGACCAGATTCTTGCACTAATACAGACGGGTTTGGGGCTTATTTTGGTGCTGCTCCAACATGAACATGTTCAGATTTTGTGTTCATGGTGTTACACAAAGTGCCAAACACACTCCACTGGACAAGACATATTTTTTAGTTTTTCTTATGTCATTTAAAAACAAAGTTCCTTCCTGAATTCCCACTACAAGAAAAGGAGATCAGTCACCTATCCCAAGTCTTAAAGAGCCTAAAAGTGGGATTCTTAAAACTGTTGTTGAAGCCCAGTAGATATGAATCCTTCTGATAGTCAAACGAATATTAAACAAATTAAAAATAGGAAGAAATATTGTTTCTACTCAGTTGTCATTGCTGTAGATGTTTGATAACTGCGTTTTACATTCTGTAAGAATTTGCTGCTGATACACCTTTAAAATTAGGTATTTCTAAAGGCATTTTGAAATTATTATAACTTAAATAAGATTAGCTTCATCAATGACACATTAAGAACACATTTGAATATATTATTTCTATCTTAATGCACTGTTTTGAAGTGTTACAGCTATGCCATTTTCTGAAAAGTCTGCCATCCTCTGACTATCAACAGTGAGCAGTCAGGGCTATTATCAAATATTTAAAAAAAACATGGAGAATGCAAACTAAAATCTATATGGAGAGCAGTGATTAATACTGATTATGGCACCAGTTTGATCCTCTTATATATGACAGTGTAGAATTTGCAATATTTTCCTGAACAAACAGGCAGAATTACTCATCTGCTTTTCTGAATTAGTTTAGAGAAGCATCTCAAAAGGTGTACTGTGATATTAAAGGCCATTTTTTAATGCATGGTAGAGTTTTCCCTTGCCTGTGCTTGGAGGCACATAGATAGTTGGGAAATCACTCTGTGATGATCCTTCTGAATTATGTGTAGCCCAAATTGGATGCAGAGCTGGTGGAGGAGTACAGGATGTGTTAGCAGTCCTGCCTCGAGCCATGCTTATAAGTAAATAATATTAATCCCTTCAGAGCAATGTACTACCAAATTATTAAAGCCGGTTCCTGAGGAAACTTAGGCTGTGGTGCTTAATAAAAATGTCATATTCCTTGAGTAATTAGTTCCTCCCACACTACTGAGAATAGTTTTGAGCTTTTCTACTCTATCCAAGAATTTGTATCTTGTTAGGAAGATGAAGCCACAGTACTATCCAGACGTTAGCTGTTACTTCAGATGTGCTGTGACAGCAGAGCTTGTAGGAAACCCTTGGGAATATGAAGGGGATTTCTGAATGCCTCAGGTGAAAGGGGATTCTATGTTAAAGAAATAGTCCAAAGTGAGTTAACTCCAGAATCTGAGTTTTCATGCCTGATTTTACGGTTCAGCTTAAAAGCACAACTATGTTATAATGCAATGTTAATAATTTCTCTAAGAAGTCTTGTATCTGCATTTTCGAATTGCCTCCATGTGGTTATTGAAACAAAACAAAACAAAAAGGCTAACTGCACAGTTGGCAAAAAAACTGCTTCAAGTGAGATTAGTGAACTATCCCAATTTGTATCTGTGGAGAAACTAGCCTACAGGTGTTATCAACAAGTACAATGAAATTAATGTAATCACATATATTTTCCATGGTGATTTTCTGGTTTTCTCTGTAGCTAATATGGGAAGTGCAAAAATAATAATTAAATTATATTTGTAGATAAACATATACCATTTTTAGGTGCAAATTAAACTTGTTATTCAAAGGTAATTAAGAGATAGTAAATATGCAAATTCAGTGAAAAGCTTCAGACAGATTATTTTTACAGATTTCCATTTTAATGGTGCTTTCTGGAATAATTACCAAATTGTTTATGCAGGTCATTTTAATGTGTGATTGCTCAGCTATTCCTGTTAGGTAGTTTTGCTTTCATTAATGCATACTCTTTGTGTCACTAAATCTTGACATTCTCCCTAGAGATTAATATTTCATTATTTTTAATTGAAAGCTGGCAATTTTCTGATATTTTCTACCTAGAATTTTAACACACACGCTTTTCTCTTGAAACATCTTCTACATCATTAATATTTTATGGTAGTCAGAAGAAATTAGTTTAAAATAGAGCTTGACAGGACAGTGTTTCATGTATCTGTCGTAGTTAAGACAGGGGAAAATACCTATCTACATGTGTGTCTATCTGTCTACTTATCTAAGCATAATCCATATATAGAAAAGTATAAAAAATCTGTTCAGATAAAGTTCTTATCAGTGATATGCTGAAATAAAGAGCCTCCTCAGTCAGCTAAAATATCTAGGCCTATATTCAATCACGCACTAAGGCACTCACCTAAATGTGAGCACATCCATGAATTTATTCCACTGTGCAAAACTCATATTTGATTTTGAGCATGTACTTCAGGGCTTTGGGGGATTGGAGTTTTGGCATTGTGTATTCCCATGGAAATCTCACCATTGAAGTTCATCCTAACTTGAGAAACACTACAGATATACTCTCAGATACAATGTCAGAATCCGTCTGTGTGTAAGACTTGTAAGCTGTGAGAATAAAACGTGACTTATTCCGAACATTAAGGGCATCATTTTGCCACTAGGAAAAGTGGTTTAAATTTACAGGTGTCATGGCTTATTTCAATAAAAATGCCAGATGTCAATTTCTAAGGTAGACAATTTCATGTACTTCTTCATCACAGCTAATTTTATCACATTTTTACAACTCTTGGTGTTGTTTCTGTTACCAACAAATCTAAACCAACTTAAAATGGAATTAGTTTTCTTACCATGCCCACAAGAAAACACATCTCAGTGACTGACTGGGGGTACAGAGTTCACTGCTGATAGCCCTGATCTCTGGAGCAGGTGTTGCACATTCTACGTACATCTCAGAGCACCCAGAAAAGAGGACTGGGTTTAGAACTCGCTTTTTGTTTGGAAATCTTGCTGTCTCTTTGGGTTTTGTGAATGCTTCCCCTGTTTTCTCCCCTCACTCTTGGAGTGTTACTGCGTTTGCAGTTATTTGCATCTAAGTGTCAACATTTTTGGGTCAGGTACTTGGAACTCTGCATTGCTGGAGTCAATTTGCTCATAAAACAGTAGTCTTCCTCCCTTATGTTTGCACAAACTTCAATAGAATTAGCATGCCTATCATCCTGTTTAGTGTGAAGCATCAAAAAGTGAAGATCTCTCTAGTGGGTTTCAGACAACTAAATGTTTGGTAAATTGGACAGAATTTTTTAAACATTCAGGAAAAGCTTTCTCCATTAAAACATCTTCAATTTTTCTTTTACAGTCTGAACTCTGCAATGCTTAGTTAATTGTAAGCCTGTTACTTTCACTGTCGGATAATAGCTGTCAACATCTTTAATGGACTGCCTGAAACAAGCAGTGTTTAAGACATATTGGTAGTTTTCAGCATTAAATTAAATTTTGTTTGATTCTAACAGCAGAACCTGAATTTCCTGAATTATGCCTAGGAGAAGGAATCTGCTATTTGTTTTGTAACCCACATAAAAAGCTCATGATTCAGAAGATAAATGTCCATTCCCACTGATTAGTGCAAAACCCTTTCTGACTTTTATGAGAGATTTTCCTCTCTGGTAGCTACTGAAGATTATATTGAAGTTACCCACAATCTCAGCTAAATATCTTGAGCTCCTGTATTTGGTAGAAAGGAAATTTTATAATAATAATTAAAAAAAGAAGCTAGAGAAAAAGAATTCCTCTCCTTCCAAAAGACCAACAATGAATCCTTCCCAACAATCTGTTCGGTGATGTGTAAAATGTTAGTAGAAATAGATTTTCTTAAAAGATGGAGCAGCTAATTTTCTGTTCCTTTTGGCTGTGAGTGTCTTTTTGTATTAATCATAACTTTCAGAATTGAATGTTCTACACTGAGATTCCTTTCTTGGTGACTAACCTAATTCTTGTGTTAGCCCAGAATAGTACAACTAAGCATATCAACTTGGGAGACAGGGTAAAATATTGGTACTTAAGAAATATAGATTCTAAAACACACAGATACACCAAAGGCCATATTTTCTTTTGGCAGAAGTGCTTAAGCACAGGATAGGCTTAGATTTATCACTTAGATTTACAGACAGCATACAACAGTATTTTGCTTTGTGAAAGCTATTCACTATAAGATTGTTTTGCAACAAGTGGGTGTTTGCTTGCTGAACTGTGAAAAAATGATGAAGAAAGCAATTTATTTTTTCTCCTTCAAAATAAATCAGAAGTTGAAGTATTACTTGGGGTTAGGGTGGTTCATAGACCTGCTTTATGGGACAGGATGTCTGGCTGAGATAATTAGGCATCGGGTTTTGGCACAAAGTGCAGTAACCTTACTGCTTACCTACTGTAATTGTAAACATAACTGTCAGATCAAAAACAGTCTATCCAAGGACAGTATTTTAATACACTTTCTTGAGCTGTCAATCACTTCTTTGTAGGATATAGGGAAAGGATTTCCATTGATTTTATGTAGAAATCATCCCCTTGTTGGAAATATGGGGCTTGGTAGTCTGAGGAATTTCTGAGGAAAGTAAAAAGAAGGCCTTATAATTACTGAGAATTCATCTATATAATTATTTAAAAATAAATAGCTACATTAAGAAATATATAATCTTTTACGAGAAGGAAAATGGTGAATCAGTGCAGAGGACTGACAAGTTCCAAAGAAGTAATGTCAGACAGTTTGTGACCTGGTGACTGACATCTGCTGTGTGATCAGGATGGGCATGGAACTTTCAAGGTTTCGAATACTGAATTAGAATTTAGAATTCTGTCTTTTTAATCATCTACCTTATCTACCTTTTAACCATCCATTTCACTTGTAAAGGAATTCATCAATCCAAACTTCTTACAGTTTTCTTAGCGACATTATTGAAGCTCTATTTAGGTTGACCTCTTGATGATAGTTATGTTGAGCTGTGTTGTTCAGTTTCAAACATTAATCAGCATCCAGGAGTCCCGTTGAAGCCCATGTGCATCATATTTCTGAAGGTCTCTCACCTTTTATAAGGAAATTACTAATCTACCTTAATTCAAGTGGTTCCTTAAAGCACAGTTTCTGCCAAGCTTACCATTGCTAGTACATCCCCTTTACTGTCACTGTTACATTAATAAAAAAATCCCCAAACCATCCTGTAGTGTAGCACATTTTTTTTCTACTCCTTTTCTTTTGTACAGTGCTGAACCATTACCAATATTCCACAGAAAAACAAAATACTGTTTTCTATCTATTTGAGTATCCTTCTATCTATCTTCTATCCATCCATCCTTTTGCTGTTTATGTATCACATTTTAACTCCAGTTTTCTTTGAATTGGTAGTGGAAATCTAAGCTTTTACAGTTTTTCATTGCAGTTCAACACTTCGGGTTGCATATTAAAAGCTGATTCTAAATAATACTCAATGTAATGCACAGTAGTATGGCTCTATACAAGTATATGAATTTCCAATTTAAAGCCATTAGAAATTTTATTTCTTAATATCCCGCATAATGGGAATGAGTTTAAAATCACAAATAAATCAGAATAATTCAAATATTTATCAGGTAAGAAATCCAGATAAACTCTTATAAGAATAAGATTTTATTTTCCTACAACTATAAAATGTAGTCCAAAGGTGAAAGAAGAATACTTATTTCCTCAGGAAACAGTTTCCCTTGAAGCATTAATTCTCCTCTCTGCAGAAAAAAAATGGCCAGAAAAGACACTGTTATTTTGCCCTTTGCATTGTGTCATGGATGAAGAAGCTCTGTGATTTCTTCAAGGTCTTAGCTTTAACTCCTGGGCCATAGCATCAGAGGCTGGTTGCTGCTGCTGTCTGCCATTAGGGGATATTGCACATTCAGAGGTCTGAACCATTACTGGGTTTGTAGGACCCCACAGAATCTTCAGATATTTCTCTTCAGTGCAGCATGGAGGAGTTTTCATTTTGCTTTTTCCATTGTCGTAGGGATCCTCGTGTGATTTGTGCAGCTTTCGTACATTGAGAATTTAGTTTTAGATGCTTGTGTAAATTATCTATTATTCACTGAATTGTAATGGGCTACATACCCATGAGATTATGAATTTATGCGGGTTTATGATCAATTTAAATTATTGATAGAAATGCTATTTACTGACAATGAAAAGCAGAGTATGAAATAATTCTGCTAATATGATCTGATATTTGGAGTTACAAACATTTTCTGATTTTCACGTGATAGGACAAGAACCTTATCAATGACAACATGTTTTTATTTCTTCCAAGATTTTAAGAACTTCCATGACAAAAAGGGTTGCAGATAACAAACTTACAGTCCTGAAGGTATTTTCTTTTGTTAGCCACTGTGTAATTACCTCATTATCATCAGCAAGAAGAGTTTTCCTATTGTAAAGTAAAATTACTTTAGTAATTTTCCATTACTAAAGTACCTCACTGGAGATCTAGAGAGACCATTCTTTGGGAATGTTCCAGTCTCTATCCCACTTCTGTCCCTGGTGTGTGTGTTGTATGTGATTGGTGTTAGTAAGTACAGTGGTATCTATTGCAAATAAATTTTAAAGGGTATAACTAAGCAAATAGTTAACTTCATCCATAGCAAGTAAACTTTACAGCAATTAACCTTAAAATGTTATGGTCAGACTGGATTGAAATAAATTTAAATGCCACTTTTTCTCAACCACCCGTCGTATATAGTTTATTCAACCAGTTGTATTGAACTCACTGGGATGAGAAATGAAATGTGAGCCCTCACAGAATTAACTAGGCTTATTAGTTTCTGTTCTCTGGGGCAACAGATAATGGAATAGGAGACCCTGATAGCAGAAGGGTTTCCATGAAAAGATCATAGTGCAAGTGTAGGTACAGAAGCACAGCACAGGATCGTGTCCTCGAACCCCTCATTTCAACCCAAAAAGAGCTTGAGTGCCTCCAGACCACGCTCCCCACGAGGACTAGATCAAAGTTTACAAAGGATATTTTGATTTGCTGAATTTGCAGGGTCTCAAAAGCTCATGCTCCTAGAGCAAGCTCGTAACCCAGCTCAAACCTTCCACCAGGGAGAACAGCTGCCTATCCCACCCTATCTGCTGTATCCCACCCTTCAGAGAACTTGTCCCCTTCCAGTCTAATTAGTGCAGTGGCTGACTTTTTTTAATGTTTTCTAGAGAATAGGCTTGGTCTTCTGTTGTTTTTTCAGAACCCCTGATCTACTCAATGGGATCTCCAAGGGATGGGTTACAGAGGTAAGAGTCTTTCCTGAACGAGTTAAAAATCAGAATAGGACAGTTTAATGCAGAATGGTGCCATGTGAGGCCTTTATTTATTTTTTTTTTTTCAGATGATGGTAAATTATTTTCTGTGTGAAAGTAAAATTGTTCTTGGTGAGAAAGCAATGTGTGACATTATTGGCCCCTTTAGAAAGGAGAGCTAAACTAGTATTTATACCTAGCTGTTCCTATGTGTCTTGTTAGATCTCAGTATGGTTACACTGAGGGTGAAATGTAGGTAAAATGAACAAAATTATTTTCCAAAAGATTTAGTTTGTAGGTGCATTACAAGAAGTTGTTCTATAATGGCTTGAATCCACTGAAGATGGAAAGTGGATTGCTAGTTACACATGCTTTGTAAAGCTGTTCAGAAGTCCCTTCTGAAGGAAGTTTCAAATTTGCATGTAAATGTTCAACTATTTTATTGTCATATGTCTCTTATACATGGAACATATTCTTTCTAAATTTACAGTACTTTTATTTCACATTTTTTCTTAATTTTCAACTAAATTAGGAAGTTTTAATATTAAAAAAATATTTAAGAATCTAGTCACTTTAGTTTTCTTTTCAAATGACTTTGATATTGAGGAATCTTCAAAATTCCTTTGTAGTTAAAATTCAAAGTATAGAACTTAAATAGTTGCATTTAAATTATTTTAGAGGTTACCGGCTGTTCTGTCCTGCTATTTTTCATATGTAAAAATAGCTTCTTCAATGATACTGAGTATTGATCAGGCTGTATGAGGCCTGGGAGAAAATAGGCCTCCCTGGGCATCTCTTTTCTGTTTCTCCTCTGTGCCTATGGCTTCCTACAAGTTTTCCTCCAAACAGTAGAGAAAATATCACCATATAGTCTACTCAGAAAGCAGCACAGTTGATATTATAACAGCAAGCTACTTGTGGGGGCGCACTAACAGAGTCTGAAATCCAAAGCAAGGTTAATGTTACAGAGTTTCAAATCCTTTTATAAGAATATATTCATTGGAACTTGGCTTGTATGTTAGTTAGAGAGTATTGTATGCAATCTGGCAGAGTATAAATCTTCTGGACTCCAATTTTGGCATAAATTAATTCTAACTGAGTGGTGTTTTCTAACACAACAGCTACTAAAACTGTGTGTGTTCTGTTTAGTTGAGTGGCAAGAAATACAAGGATTGCCACCTACAAATAAATTTTAGGGATGTTTACTATATTCACTGGAGAGAGTTTAAGTAGACACTGATTTATAAAAAGAAATTGATTGTTTTTTTCTGATATGTAGTAGAAGTTCAGGTCTGTTTATAAGGTAATTTCAGGATCTTCATCTTTCAACTTCAACATGCGAATGAATTCTGGAAAATGAAGATACTTGGAGAGGTTAAAGAAGGCCAGTGTGCTTGTACTTGTCTACCTCACACAGTGAAGCATGGAGAGAGTTGCATTAAACAAACTGTGATAGGTGAGACAAGTAAAGAGACAGACTGATGTTCTATAAAAGCTCAGTGACAAAGCCTAAAGATTTGTCATGAAATTTCCATGTGATGTGTTGAGCCAAGCAAACCTGCAGCTAATACAGTTGAGGTGCTAATGAAATTGATGAGAAGAAACCCTTCAAAAATGAGCTCAGATGAAACAAAAATCCCTTTCATTTGCAACAAGTGAATTGCACAGGGCTTGAAAATAAAACATGTTTCTCTTAATTTAGAATCAGGTTTTTTTCCTCTTTTAAAAAGTCAAGATTTCAGTTGTAGCCTTCTGCGACAACTGTCCTTAATGTAATAACAGATTTAACTGAGGATTGCATCTGTACTCGCAGTGTCATTCTCCCTTATTGGTTTGTAATCTAAAATATCTGATCCAGAACTTGCTGTTGGTAGTGTGCTTTGTGGGGATTCAGTCTCTCCTCAATTTCCAGGGTTGGATTCAGATGTTTCTCATCTTTTATAAGGATGTAAAGTCCAGATGTGGACACAACTGCCACTAAGGTCCTGAAGGGATGACATTTTTATCCTTAAAATTAAACTGAGAATTGGAAGTGTTGTAAGAAGTCATCTGGCAATTCACGTATGGAATTGTCTAAGTGAAAATTGCCTTTTACAGCAATGTCTTGTAAGAAAGATAGGTCTTGGGTTTTAGGTAAAAGAAGGTTTGGGGATGCGCAACTGGAAGAAAAAAGACAATGAAGGCTAGCTGAGAATGCTGGGTAGCATAATCAGTGTGAAGTATAAGCCTGGAATAATTTATTTAAAGTGTTTCCATTAATGAAACCCTGGGAAAATCACCTAAAATCTTGTAATCCAGCAATGTTTTCACTCTGCATAGTATTTTCTCTTCTTTTAAAGGCTGTGTATATTTCATGTGCCAGTGATAACATAATAAGGCCACATGGAAATCCTATAAAGATTGGAAGGAAAAAAACCCTCTCATGAGAAGCAAAACAGATGCAAAGCTATAACCTTGCACCTGGAAGTCTTTCACATGGCAGTTGTGTGCATTCCCAACCACTCCATAAGGTCAGAAACAACACAAGCAGCTGATAATGTGATCGTGAGGAATGTGTTGACCATGGTGATGACAAGGTGATACATTTACCCTCGAGAGCACGAGTGCACCTGTGAAATATTAGACTGTGCTCTTTTGCTAGATCAGTTTAGAAATATTTAGGAGCAAGCTACGAGATGGAAGGAGAGGGTAGTTAAAAAGAGGCTGGGAAGAGACATTTGGGAAAAGCAGTGTGTGCTTTCAGAACAGCTTATCACGGAGCCTTGGAAGCTTTTTCCATTCTCATTAAGAATAGATCCTATGGAGGCAAATGTCTATCACTGCAGCTAATTAGATACACTAGAATTAGTAAACAAGGAGAGAAAAATCCTAGTTTATATTAGAACTACAAAAATTAACATGCAATTAGTGGTGTATATTTGAGAAAGTGAAAGGGAATGTTTCAGAAAGCTGATTTGATTGCACTGATTTTATTTCTAATTTTTGTTTGATGTTAACACACCAAATGGTACAGAAAACATTACATGCGAGGACAGTATCAAAACTGAAATTACTGTTGGTTTGATATCCTCTGGGTTTCCTGAATTCTTGGATTTTTTTCTTCAGTACTCATAAATAAATAATGTTTGTGATTATATTTAAAGAAAACTCTGTGTGCTAGTATTGCTGTTTCCAAATGATCCTTTTCCATTTTGGAGTTCTCCTGTGGGATGAAATAAAGAAGGTGTACTTGTAGATTGGTTTGTTGTTTGGGGTTTTGGTTTTGTTTTTTTGGGGGTTTTTTGGTACTGTTTAATGCAGTCTTATGAAAAACTTAGCAAACCGTAAGCTGGCTTGCAAGGGATACCTGGGGATCAGGATGTTTTGAAAGGAAGATTTTTCCCAGCTAGCTTCTGTTGTGTCTGAGAGATGCTGAAATACATCGGTCAATTTACTTACTTCAAAGTTTTGTTGAAGCTGGATGAAAATGTGTTATCTTATACAAAGGCTGATGAAAAGAATGTAATGCCATCTGTATAAAATAGGGAGTGTGTCTTATGCAGGCTTGGGAACAGATGCTAGCTGACACATTTTAGCCAAAAACTATGAAATTAATGATAAGATTTCCTGAGAAAAATGCTTCTGTGAGTATTTCAGGAAAGCAGTTCTGAGCAGCTCATAGTCAGTTGGATGAGGACTGGTTTGGCCTGCCGCTGAGGAGAAGTAGATTCTTCACTGGCAACACCTGAAAGGAAAGGCAAATGCTGAATAGAGAGTTTAATGCTGAAGAAAATAGCTGTCAGGAGCTCAGAGCCCAACTTTCTAGTGTGAAGAAAAGGATACCAGGAGGCAGAAACAGTAGGACACCTGGATGTAGAGTACATTTTCGGAGATGATAGATTAAATTTTCTAAATCTAACTGTTGGAATCAACCTTAGGAAGAGAAAAATGCCTGGAAAACGAATTAATATTTTGGCAGTCCGTCCAACATTACTTTGCTAGTGAAGAGGAGGAAATCAATACTAAATATATTTAGGAGTACATTATGCTGAGTTATGCTGACCTCATTAAATAGATCACTAACAAATGGCTACAGTACAGTCAGTAGCAGGACAAAATTGGAATCCTAGTCTGCTAAAGCTTCCTTTAATGGCAAAGACATGATGTAGATCTTTCAGGATAGGGCTCAGTAAAGTTTAGCAGAGATTCTGAAGCTGGTTAGCCAGATCAGCTGCTGTCAGCTGAAGGAAGGGAAATAAACTAACTGAAATCTCAGCATACCAGGAGCTTAGTAAATGTCAGACTTCCCAAGCAGTCCTCATAAATGTGCTAAAATGGGTCACACACTTCAAAATAATGGAGGAGAAACTTGGTGAAAAGGGTCTCTTAGACTCACTGGCCTTGTGCTTCAGGTTATGGGATGGTCTGGAATAAAATCTCCCCTGGAATGACGACCAAGTGGTAATCTGTGAGGTTTTTGTGAGCTGAGGGGGAAACTGCAAGTATTTGCAGGACAGTCAGTCTGCAGTGTCTTGAGCAGTGTTATTGATGGGAACTAAACTGCTCAGATTGAGGAATTCAACAGTTTGCTGTTTTTTCTGAGTATGACCTGGTAAGGTTCTTCGAGTTACTGGGCCATAGTCTTTTGACAAGGTTCTCAGTTTCTCCTAACATAAGTAAAATTTGAAAAATGGTGCAGTATGACTTTACAATGATCTAACCTGTTTGAAATGTGTGCATATGGTAATAAACTAAACATTATAAGCCTAGTTTCTTTAGGAAATGAGACTGACAGTGCAATTTCTTGGTGCTTGTCTCTCCCCTAATAACTTTTGAAACCATTCTTTCACTGCGTTATTTCATTTCTTTCACTCAACTTCAACCAAACTGATGATGGAGATCAGTCTTTAAGCTACTTGATTTCTATGAGCTTCATGAAAATACAATCCATCTCTCCTTCCCAGCTATCTATCAGTGCTCTCATTAGGACAGCTCTCTCTGTCAGCTCAGCCCTTATCTGTTACCAGATAATCTGTAGGTGGCAGCAATGGTATGAATTGCCCTGATTGCTTCTGTCAGTTCAGCGCTTTTGTGGGCGTGGGAGAATCCAGTGTGAGAGCTAAAGCTGTAGGAAGTCAGTCTTTTCTAATTCTGCTGTCCATATTTCAAATGAGCTTCACTTCAGGCACTAGTAAGAAGAAGCCATAAAAGTGATTAATATTTTGTAATGAAGGTATTGGCACCTAATAAGATATTCACTTCTGTAGATTCCTTACTAAAAATATTTAAGAACTTGAAGGCAAATGTGACATTCAATTTTGAATACATGCATTTGGATACTAGGTCCTTTGTCTAAATGAATTAATTAGTATTGATTGATCAGTTGCCTTCCAAAGAGATAATCAAGGAGTAATCTTGTTAAAGACAAATAGACTACTTAGTATGACTCAAAATGTCAAAGGGCCAAATCTCGGTGTCAGAGTGGAGAATAACCTTGTGGTTACATCAGGACTGTTAAAATGAGAAAGGCAAGAGGGACTCATTCCAAAAAGGAAGTGAGTTTTTTCCTAGATCTCCAAATCAGAGGAGCCTGCAGCTGGCTGATCCAGCAGCTTGGCTTTAACAGACAGTGCAGAAGGGAGAGACTGTGCAGATAGGGGAGAGAATTAGGCCTGTTTTGGTATTGTGCAACAAGAAGAGATAAGGTCACTTGAGCTAAAGCTTATAATTGATTCCTCATGTTAGTTTTTAAAATGGAAATGTTGTAAAAGTTTTTGGCAAATGTTGGAATTAACTACATGGATAATTCCTAATAATGATTATGAATCAGCTTTGAAAAGGTTATTGCAAACTTTAATGTGTTTGAGTATTTCATAATGGTCAGCTAAAAGTTTATGATATTAAGATGCAAACAGCATTTGGAAAATGTGGTGCTTCATATTATACTAGCACTCTTAAAAATCCCCTAGATCTGACTGCCAGCTGTGTGTTTATTCCATTTCTTTTCTGGAGTATCTTAATTTCCATTTAAAGCACCAGATACAAAAGATGGTATCTGTAAGCATTGGACTCTAGATCTTCAAATACATTTTTTTTTTAAATGCCACAATTTATACTGCTATAAATAGTAATTAACGTTCTTAATGTCTCATTTATTGACTTACTTAAACTTCAGACAGTAATTATGGTTCTGTTCAAACATACAGAAGACAGTGGAAAGAACGCTTTGTGAAACATCAGGACTCTTGTTTCTCTGTGAAATACTCTTCCAGTCCCTGGAGTTCCATGGTACCATTTTCTAAAAGAGTGTTTTGAACTGTGGTCTGAAACCTGCTGGACTTAGTGTACGGCCAGCTGCTAAGGAGACTAAGCTCTAGAACAGGAAGCTCCTGGATCCTGGGAGCCTTTGGCCCTGGCAACAAGAGTGACCTGGAACCTCTCCGTGAATAAAAAGGACTGCAAGATACCTTTTCAGTCCTCCCGATAGTGGAGATGGTGCCTTCTGCAGACACATTACTGTTTGCTTATAGCTTGCTTGGTGTTTTCTCTTGCTTACTTTGTTGAGGGTAGAATATAGACAAGGACTCGTACATTAAACATCTATTGCTGAGTGCCCAGGACTTAATTCTCTACAAACTTTAAAATACTACTTCAGAACTGGAACAATAGAGCAAAGAGTTTTTCAACATGTATACAGGGCAGCTGAAGCAAGCTAAGTTTCTTTCTTACTCCTAACTTCTGTTTGTCCTTTGCTTAGTAATTTTTACTGGTGCCAGACTGATCCATTTTATCGGGACAGGCTGCAAACAGTTCTGCTAAAAGAAAAATCTCTCCCAAATGCTTAAAAAAAAATCTTTTAAGTTGTCTTTTGAGTTATAAAAACCTAGGATGTGCTTTATGGCAATTTCATTTCAAATGACTTGGTTTTTTTTTTGGTGTCACTGATGAAAAATTTAAAAAATATTATAACTTCTGCATTTATCAAAGTTTCATGTTTGTTGAACTCTGGTCTGTGGCTTAATGTTAGATAATTTTGTATTTTTGAAGAAACATCTGTGACAAACCAGCTGGGGCTTATAGATTCATTCTTCAATAACTCATCCTGCATATGTTCCGATGCTACAGTCAATCTCCTCTTCACCCTGATATTCCAAGCTTTGTTTTTAAGCCCAGGCAACTCATTGTACAGTGATCTGCAAGGATTTCCAAGCAATAAGGCAGAGTCAAACACCTTACATTTAAAATTATTTTGTAATATACATGCACACGTGTCACGGTTTAGGAATGGCATTCTCCAGTTTAGTACTCCCGCTAAAAACCACCCACTGCTGCCCCCACCACCCCTCCAGTTGGAGGCATGGGCTGAGATAAGAAAAATTTACTGGAAATAGCAATGAGATAAGAAATGAACAGTAACAACAACAACAACAATAATAACAAAAGGTATAAGAAAAGAAACGTTTCACACGGGGACACCCCCCTGATAACAGACAATACTGGATGGCTCCCTCTGCCCTGTTTTCTCAGGTGAATGGAGCCCCTTCTTCCTGAAGAGAGTCTTTTGCCCTGTCCCCAGCAATGATGTGAGGTGGTACAGAATATCCTCTGTGTCCCGGCCATGCCCTCTCCTGGCTAGTGCAAAAATTAACCCTGTCCTGGCTGAAATTAGGACATTGTGAAAAAAGTGTGGCATGATCTAAAACTATTGCAAGGCTTTAAAAACTGCAAATGTCTTTTGGAATATACAGATGACCTTTTTTTTCTTTGTGAACTGCTCTTCATGAAGCTTTCACTTCTATGATCCAATGTGTACATTTGAGGTTGTCACCTTTCAGAAACTTGCATACAATGTTTACCTAGGAACGCGGAATGAAGCGTTCCACCTGCTTCATTTCCGAACCTCTGTTTTATGCAGAGGAAGCTCAGGATTGCGTGTCTGTCACATGCTGGTACTTGAAGCATCAAAATTTATGTGGCTGAGGAATTGGTCTGAGTAGGCACAGTTCATACAGATGACAGCTTTTGTTGCTGCTGTGCCAGGGGTTGGCATAATAAGGTTAAGTTTTCCCCTTTGACATGATCTGCAGTGAGCACCAAGTCTGTACTAGAGCAAGGGACTGTGTATGAATAATGTAGGAAATTCAGGCTCTGGCTCAGTTCTGTGTTTCAAACACAAGGTAATGCATCTGAAGTGGTTTCTTTCTTGTGGTATCAATGCTGAGGGTTCCCTAATGATCGAACTGTTGTTCTTTGTGCCTTGATAAATAGTTAGGACATACACAGCAACAGCAGCAACAAACAACCAGTGGCTTGGAGTTCAGATCTTGGGCCAAGAAAGGTTTTGGACTTACGGGAACATCTAAATTACTGAGCTATTGAGCATGCTTCTCCCCTGCAATTCCAAGATGTAAGGACAGCTTCATTTTTCACCATTAGAGGCTTATTTGCAAAATCTTTGTGAACAGTCTTTTGTTTGTGATGTGTGCATATGTTTGTTTGTTTTGTTTGTTTTTGTGCTTCTGAATGTGTAAGTGAATGTTACATTGTTCAGCCTGTGACTGTCATGATCTGCTTACCCTTACTTCCAGGTGTTCAGGCTTTGGGATGTCTGTGCAGTTGGTGCTGGCTGTCAGCTGGAGGTACAAGAACTGGTCCTGAACTGATAGCATTGTCTCTAAGTGGTGGCTTTGAGGGGGTGGTCTAGGCTGTGTTAGCTCTGTCCTCCAGGGTAGCATTCCTCTAATCTAAAATATATCTCCTGAATGTGTTTTTGTGAGCTGAATGATGATTTGCAAGAATGAACAGAGAATGTAGCTTTCAGGTTTCTCACATGCCCAGTTTCTACCCATGTATTTTTGTTCCTTCTTCCTGTTAAGACAACTTATACTTTCTGGGTTTTAGGCAAGTGGCTCTAACATGGGGTGTGCCAAAGTATACTGAAAAATTGGTCAGTAATTCTTGTCATTGATTTGGTGGGGATGAACTTGAAAGGTTTGATGCCTTTCTAGGATCAGATAAATCTGCAAGGAAATGTTCATTATGCCTGGTGATGAATCTTTGTTTTTCTTCTATTACTGGTCGTAAGTGATTGTACTTGGCCCCCACCTTAGTGACTGAGGGCATGACATTGAGCACAACAGAATGAAGTGGCTTCGATTTGTTTTCCAGATGCAAATAAAGTGTTGGCTTGCTTATGGGCACAGCCTGATGAATCAGTGAATGGACTGGGATTCAAAGAATGTGAGTTTTATTAGTGACTTTTCCAGCATCAAGTAAAATGGCCTTGGCAGGTGAATTGACTTTCTTTTGTAGATTGAAAAATTGAGATTTGGAGAAGCAGGTGACAATTACATCTTTTCTGTAAGTTACAAAAGTAAATCTGAGCTACATAAATATTTATAAAATAAGTGAAAATGACTGTTGATATTACCATAGCATTTCCATCTCAAATTGTTCCAGAGAGTTTGTAATGCAAAGATTTAAAAGAGTTCTATTCCAGAGCTGCTTCTTTGTGGTGGTAGTGATCCCTTTCTTCTTTCCATTCTCTCTCTGTGTCTTAACTACTATCCCTCAGACCCCTCCAAAAAAATTAGGATTGAGGTGGCTTTTAGTTCTGATCCTTCCAGTGGCTATATCAGCTCCTTTTTTCCACCTGTTGCCGGGGTGTTTGTTTCTGTGTGTGTGTGTATATGTGTTTGTGTGTGTGTGTGTGTTTCTTGCATCAGCAGTCTTTTCTTCTGAAGTGATCTCTGCAGTGCGTGAGATTTATGGCAACTTGTCCATTCCTTATGTATCAGTGTTACTCCGTGAGCTCCCAGCATCTCTGTCAGAGGAGGAACAGCTTCTCAGAGCAAGCCCACAGTATTATCTTTGAACATATGTTCTCTATTAAGTGAGATGAGGAAGTCACTTAGTTTTCCTTCCATGTGGAGGTTAAAATGGAGGGCTTGTCTAAAAACAGATTGTGCTAAATTGGGGGTTTATTTGAACAGTATGTCAACATTATTAACTTGAAAATATATACTAAATTGATAGGTTTGCTTCAATTACCTCATCTTGAAAGCTGTTCTTAAAAAACAAGCAAGCAGTTCAAAAGTGATTTAATCTGCTGGAAAATGAGAAAGTCAGATGAAAGCATACAACACTTTTGTTATAATGAGTGTTAGACAAACTCTGTCATGTCTTTGGCCCATTCTACTTCTCCCTGTTCAGAAGTAATGACAAATTTTTAAAATGGTAGGTATTCAGGTTCTAGGGTTAACCTGCAAACGTGCTAACTTTGTCCTAAACTTTGGGCATAGGCAACACACTGGGTTGCAGAGGGAACAGCTTTTAGCTGTGACCATTTTGCAACAGGTTATGTGACTGGGATCCTGGATCACACAGCGTCACCTGGCTGCACTGACGGATGTGTAAGGTGGCAGTGTGAGTGCTTCATACGTGAAATGCATCACACAAATATCCATAAGACTTCCTTGCTTTTAGACATTATTTGGAAGATTTTAATGATGTTGTCTATGCCAAGAAAGCCCACTTTCTTTAGCATTCCACATAATCATAGACATTTCGGCAGCATTCACTCAGCACTACTTATGCATGTGCCACCCTTTCAGACTGAAGAGCTAAAATTAGGGGCCTTCTAGATTACCCTATTGCAAAGGAGAATCTGGGAATTTCTAGGGAAACTGAGCTGCTTTAGCACAGTTAATGAGAAACATGTGCCAAGCCTGACTTTCTTCAACACAGCACATAAACGGAGACAGTTTCACCATTTGGAGGTTTAAAACTCTTTCAGTAAATAACCCATTTTAAGAATCCACTTGTCCGTAAAACAAAGGGAGAGCTCTGGTGTGGACATGAGTCTCTGCCCAGAGTTCCACCTGGAAGGAAACAGCTCCTTTACTGACCCATTCTGGTCAAGAACAAGTGCTGCCATAGTAGGAATTGATGATCTTCCTGACCTAGTCCACCATTTCAGCTCTTGATAGAGTGTGAAAGAAACATGACATTTTCACATCTTCCAAACTACTCATTGTCGCCCTTTCCAGTGATTATATCCAGAAAGATCAGCATCCAGAAGTGGTGCTTTCTGACAAAATGAGTGTAGGATGTCACAGTTCTAGGCATCCAGTAGCTGTCTGGTGAAGGAACAATGCAAATGTTCCAGTCTTTGTCCTTTTACTTCAAAAAACAAAAATAGCAGGTGTTGACCTACATGAATATTGTGGTCTGAGTAGCTTTGGCAGTGGTTGATTAATCAGTTTTCTGTTACTTTAAACATTATATTGAGTTTATTATTGAATCTGTACCCTATTGTTAAAAAGACAGTTTTATTGTTTGAATTAATTAGAGTATAGCAGTGAATCTAGCTGAGATTCCTAAGCATTTAGGCAAAGAAATCTAGTGATGGTGCATCATGTAATCCTGGTTTGTCATGTAGAGTACAGACACCTTCTCAAGTGGAAGAGACTGCAGAGGGTTTCTTTCATAATTTGTTACAGTGCAGAGCACATGGTGTGAGTAACCTTCTTAACTGCAGCTGAAGGATATGGTGGTTCTGAGGTGTAAAACTGTGACTGACATTGGGGGGTAGTTGTTTGGATAGATAGGAATTTGGGACACTATTATAAAACATGGCAATTTTTAATTTTTTTATTTTTTGGGCAAAAATAGCTTGGTCAGTGAAAGGCTTGGTCTGGGCTCATCTAATAATATCACTGACAGTGCATCTGGCCTGATAATGTGCAGAACACATCTAGGGTGCCTAAACTGCTGAACAGGGACTTGTTTAGAGATTATAGTTGGATGAACAAAAGGAAGTTCTTCAAAATACCTCTGGATTTTTGTGGTAGTGTATTCAGCAAAAACGAGTATGCTTAGAAATTCTGAGAACCTGTGATCCGAATGTCAATGGAAAAGAATTCACTGAAGTCAGAGCATCTTCTGTATTTAAAACTACTTTGGGATCTAGAAAGTACAGAATTTGGACTTGAATTAGCAGTTAAACAACTTGTGACACGTCACAGACAATTTTCCAGTGCTGCTTACCAAGGTGTTGTGTTTCCAATAGGAAGCCATAAACCCAGACAGCTGTACTCACATCTCCTTCCCATATGCACAGTACATGGGAATATCTTTTCATCTTGCCGATTATTTTTCACACTTGGGGTTGGGCTACTTGTCTTCAGTGCCACCTTGTTAGCCTGTGTGATTCACCAGTTTGCATTGTCCTGTTTTATGTGGCAGCTTGTCATTAAAGATCCCAGTGATTGCCACTCCGTACCAGCCCACCAGCCCCCGCTCTACGTCCAAATTGCAGCTGAGCAGTCACAGCCTCCTTCACTCTGAAGTGTGAAGGAACTGGGTGGCATCAAGCTTTTCTTCTTATTTGTTCTATCGTGGCTTTGTAGTAGTTATGTCTCCCTCAAATGTTGCCACTCTGTATCCAGTGATTCTCTCTTTGCTAAAACTATACAGGAAAACTGAGATGGAATCAACTGCTATATTTACTTATTTTCCTCTCTTCGGATTTACTGTTGGTGGCTTCATGCTATATAACACATGAAAATAAAGACAGATTTGTATCTCAAAGAGCTTATTATGCTCCTTCTGCAGAAATGATTCACAGGGAAATCCTTTTGGTGTCTGCCTTTCTCTGTGTTCTGGAAGTTGGTATGAAAATTTAAACACGGAACTGTAAAAAAGAAATTACCATTGCAAGCAGGACTGAAACTATGAAAGTCTTTGTAACTTTACACGCATATAGCTGTGATGAATGTAAACTTATCTTGTTGCAAAAAGAAGGCTCATCTTATGGGACATGCTGTATTATGCCTTTATAAAAAACACTTCTGCATGTGTTTGCTTCCCAAGCAGCAGGGCTGTAGCTAAAGACCACCTGATTAAAAGCCTTCATCCTACAATTCCCAGTATTAGGATAAATCATAGAGCATTGTTTATATGACTTCTTGTGTTTCCTGCCATGTATCCTCACATGCAGATGTTTTGAATCATTTATTGCTAATAGTGAGTATGTCTTAAAATTTTCCTT
>VZTF01003764.1:162112-207562 GCA_013397755.1 Cnemophilus loriae | reverse complement strand
TTTTTTTTTTTTTTTTTCATTTTATACGTTTAAACTTTGCCAATGTAGAATGGGGATGATTACGTACTTTGAGAGAAATGAAACTCATCCTTGGGATAATTTTTGGTTTGTTTTCTCTGCTCACAGAATCACTAGGTTGGAAGACACCTTTAAGATCATTGGGTCCAACCTATGACCTAACACCTCAACTGAGTGCCACATCCAATCTCTTTTTTAAACACATCCAGGGGTGGTGATTCCACCACCTCCCTGGGCAGACAATTCCCGTACTTTACCACTCTTTCCGTGAAAAACTTTTTCCTAATATCCAACCTATATTTCCCTTGACGCAGCTTAAGTCTGTGTCCTCTCATTCTGCCAGTTGCTGCCTGGAGAAAGAGACCAGCCCTGACTACAACCACCTTTCAGGAAGCTGCAGAGAGTGATAAGGTCACCTCTGAGTCTCCTTTTCTCCAGGCTAAACAACCCCAGCTCCCTCAATCATTCCTCATAGGGCTTGTGTTCCAAGCCCCTCACCAGCCTTGTTGCCCTCCTCTGGATGCGTTCAACAGCCTTTTGCTGTTCTAGAAAAAGAGATATTTCACCAGATAAAAAATTTCCACCTTGCGTTTCTGTATTAATAATGCAAGCAGAAGATACATGCCAAGTGTATTGGGTTTGTGTGACAAAGCCCTAAAAAAGACCTGTGAAAAGCTCCTAGAAGCTTCCCCCGTGTCCGACAGCCAGTGCCAGCCAAGATGGACCCACCGCTGGCTGAGGCTGAGCCCGTCTGTGACGGTGGTAGTGCCTCTGGGATAACAGATTTAAGGAAGGGGAAAAAAAACCCCTGTGAAACAGCAACTGCAGCTGGACAGAGGAGGAGGAATGTGTGAGAGGAGCAACTCTGCAGACACCAAGGTCAGTGCAGAAGGAGGGGCAGGAGGTGCTCCAGGCATCAGAGCTGAGATTCCCCCTTCAAGTCACATGAAGAGTAGCAAGATGAGAGAAAGTACTGACACAGTGCGGGACAGAGCTGGTTTGCCTAGGAACCAAGACAAAAGGGAAGTGATTTAGCTATAACTCCATACCTCAAGTCCTTTGTGCATTAAAAGGGTTCCTTAGCAAGAACTTCAAAGGCAAAAGGCACAGGGAGTCAGATTTTTCAACTGTTTTAGGTGACTATAGGTACAGTAGTGATGAATGGATGAATGTGGTTAACTGGTCTGAGTCATTTGAAGAGCTGGTTGAGAAGATCTTTTTGAATGAGTAATAGGGGAAGGATAAGGAAAGTAGTTTTGAAAGAGTATACAAAATTCTGATTTTTCTTCCTCCTCATCTTATTTTGAAACTAACTGTAGGCAACTGGTAAGAAGTCCTAGCTGAAAACTTGATTTAAGAGAGGACTTTCAAAGTTGATTCTCTTCAGAATAGGAAGCTAACCAGAACACTTTTAACTGCTCTTACAGAAGGGGGAAAGGCTGATGGCCAATTAATGTTTTCCTTCAGCAGTTGCTTGTATTAGCAAGAACAAGAATCACTCTTCGTCAGAGTAATGGAAAGTGAAAATGAATGCTCGACGCTCCTGTAAGTATCCCGTATATTTTTTGCTTTCTCTTCTCTCTCCTAAGTAGTCTTCTGGAAAAAAAGACTCAACTTTGTGTAATAGTTTTATTTTTCTTTATCTTTTGGCAGAAAATGGCTTTGTTGAGGTTGTGTGTGTGCATGTGGTGTGGTGGTGTTCCATTTTGTTTTCCCTACCACCATCCAAGTCTAGTAGGCCAAGACTAGACTTTGGCCAAGAACTTCACAGCTGCTACTCTTCTTCCTAGTGTTCAAAATAAGTTGTGAAGACTTTTAACGTCATACAATGAAAAAAGACCCCTAAATGCTACAGAATGTATCCGAACCTTCTCTCTTGCCTATCAGTCTGAATGAATGAATGCATGCTTGTGCTCCTTGTTGAAATTAATCTTAAAGCCCTAAAAAAGGCACAATTTAAAATCTATTTGTTTAAATTCCTGACTTCCAAAAAGATACTTGAGTGTTTTATAAATAAGGCTTTGTTATGAAACAGCCGAACTGTCCTTGTGAGCTGTTTCTGGCATCCTTGAGAGTTTAATTCTAAATTGTGAGCTTTCTTTTCTCTAGAGCTTGAAAAAGAAACAAGAAGGTGTGTGGGTAAACCAGCAGCACGTCTAGGATGGATCCATAGAGATTAGTAGGCCCAGAGTTAATGGTCCGCAGTTCTTAAAAATAAATAGTACTCCCAAATGTGGGCCACATTTAAAAAGCACAATCTGATTTTAGTGTATGCTGGAGCACTCTGTGTAGGAGGAAAGGTTGTATTGCGCTGAGGGATTAGAATTTAGGATTCTCTTGGATTTTGATGTTTTCAAAGCTACTCAATTGCCTTCATTAGTGCTTTCCTTTTCCGATTGCTTCCGCAGCAGCAGCAACATGCCAGGAACTCTCTTGTGTTTGCTGGTGCAAGTAAGTAACCTGATTCTGTCCTTACTAAGGTGCTTTACTGTTGCAGTTCATGTGTTTTAATAAAAATCCCTTATAGTAAGCAATAAACTATCTAAGTTTCTGACTTATTTTCTTGTCAGTCCCTTCCTGGGCGCAGGGAGGAGGTTGAGGAAGAAGGGTTTAAGTATACCTGCAGTCATGCAGCAGCAGCATATAAAATGCTGCCAGCTGCAACAGATGTGCCTTACACCTGCTAAGCCCTTGCTAGCGAGCTGGCCTGGCACCCTCTGGTTGTGCAGCAGGCAGGAGTACAGTTCGATCACACTCTAATTTCAGTTTTAGACAATCTCGGTTTTTATGGAGGATGTTTATTAAGTGAATGTCCTGATCAAACTGAGCATCCCGTCGCCTTTGCAGAGCAAAAGTCTCTGGTATCAAGACTTGTGACGTGAAAGACAAAAAACCATTATCAGTGTAAATGCCTCAGATATTCTGCATTTGGAAACTTTGTGCATTCTATATGTATGCCTTCATACATCTATACACATGTGTCCAACTCTCTTTTCCCAGAAGAGTAAGGGGAGAATTCTTCTGCTCCATAGCATTTTTTTTTTCTTGTTAGGCTTTGAAGTGTTTGGAAATTAGTGGTAAAAGTCAAATAGGAAACACCACATAAAACAGTAGAAGTGTCATCAGTAAATCACTTACTTGCTGCAAGGACAGAGGAAAATGGATGTGATTAAATATGGATAGATCTGAGAGAATAACATGGAAAGGTGGAGGGAAGCACTTGCATGTGAAACGATCAGACTGAGTATCTTTGGATCATCTCATTTTTGAAGAAAACATCTGTCATACTGTTTCACACTTATGACATTTTCTTCTATCTTTCAAACTGCTCTTAATTCCTCACTGCAAAAGTGAAGTTTCTTATTAGATGGAGTGAATTTAATTAATGCTTGTCTTTCGTGAGAGCAGCCTGAGGTGTACTGCAAAAACCGAGCGGACTGGTCCGATTCAGCAGACCTGCCGTGTGACCAGCTGCCAGAAGTTGGACTAGGGAGTCAAAGGGAAAGGCTTGTAATCAATTTAGAAGAGCATATAGCTGGGCAGGGAGAGAAGTGTTTCATTTTTAATTTTTACATGGTGATTTGAAGGACACAGAGATGATTCACGTGAAGGGAATTGATTTCCAACCCCCCCTCTTTTAAACCTAAGTGAGCTGAGTTTAAAACTGCTGAAGGATTTTCTGTGAGATGTTCACGCAGCTCTGGTGGTGACAGTATCTTGGCTTCAGTTCTGAATTTTGTTCTAAATTTAGGATTCCTCTTTGCCTCTCTCTTGGAAATGTAGTTGTTCCCTTCCCTGCTTGGTATCAATAACAGTCTGCCTCCCTTTTAGCATTATTTCTGAACTCAATACTTGCACAGTGTGTGAATCTCTTTATATCTTCTGTGACTATCACCATGTTGTGGACATACATTATTTTTGCTTTCACAGAAGCAATTTACAATAGATGAATCCTTGTTGACAGTTCTGGGCAGCCAGAGAAAAGTTGTATCACAACACTCTCAGCTCTGAGTCAAAGAAATGTTGTCCTTACCGCCTCCTACCCCATTTCTGAAACTGTTTTGTTCGAGTTATCAATGTCTCCTATATTTTCTTGGCCAAAAGTAAACAAAAATCAAGTGGAAACCTGTCAGGAGGTCATGTCTGAAGGACAGATTGTTATTATTTTTTTCATTTCTCTATTCATTGGGTCTCTTATTAATGTGTTGCTACAGGTTTATATGTAGCTGCATCAGCACCACCAGCATTCCTGTTGTGTGAAATGGCTTGTCATCTAAAATTATGAAGAGACAGCAGGCAGAAAGACAATAGATCAGCCAGAGTGTCTACAGATGTTTTTAATCTGATCCTGTTACTTATATAGTGTCATAGGTATGCATGTTGTTTTATAGATGTATAAAACCATGAGAGTTTCCTGTCCTGAGGGGCTTACAACATGCAAGATTGTAAATTAAATCCTGCAAGATTTCTGGTCATCCTCTTCAGTGCCCAGTGTGTGTAGCTTACAGCAAGTGCAGTATGGACCATCCCCACGTCTCCCTAGGTGCATGTGTAAGGGCAAGAAACACGTGAGAGAACTGCTAGTGGATCTTCAGGGCCTCTAATACAGAGTTCCAATGTATGGACAGAGTTAGGGCTTGCTTTTGTCCAGTTAGTTCCTCTGGAGGAGCTCAAAAACGTGCCCAGTGTTTGTTTCAGCTGTGTGTCTCTTCATGTGGAGCACTGCAGGGTGAATTTAAGAACTGTGGAGAGGAAAGACAGCTGAATAATTTCCTTACTATAATGAAATGAGATGACCATTTCAGAAGCCCATTCGTAAGTGGCTTTTAAGGTCACAAAGTTATAAACCAATTACATACTTTTAACTAGCATTTTATAGCTACTGTTCTGGTAGAATCCATACCTTCAGAATATGTCTGATGGAGATTTGTGCACTTTGCACTTCAGTCTTCCTTCTTTGTGCCATGAAACGTTGACTGGAAAATCTGACTGTGAAATTTATTCTTCCTTTAATATAAGTTCTATGTTAGGAGTGCAGTCTAAGAAGCGATTTTACGGCCTCTACTACTTGGTTAGGAAAATCTTGACTCCTGATAGATAAGGATAGTTTTTCTAGTCCTGAATTCTGACCCTAGGAAGGGGCAGTATTGACCTCATTACCTTGTTTCAGGCACAATTCCCATTTTTCCACACTACTTGGGAGTGATTTATGTTCTTCAGAATGTCTCCATATGATATAGACCTTGAAGTTTTTTCAGTAATTTTTTGATTTGTGGGGGTCATAAAAATAATTTCCTGATGTCTTTGACTGTATAAATACCTCTCCTGCCCACCTTCAATTTTATTTTCTTTCTCCTGCGATATTTCTCATTTTTAACATTGGAAAACAACTATAGGACAGAGGGAAATGGGAAAAATCTGGAAGTTGGAAGCTCAGAAAAGAGTTAAGTGGGGGTTTTCCTTGCTATAAAATTATTGGGCAGAAGCCAGGTGCATGAGAGCTAGAGAAGAGGAATTGCAGAAGTTGTTTCTCTGTGTTTTGTAGTCTGGAGGAGGAAAAATGAGTGGAGCTAAAACAGGGCACGACTCCAGGGAGGGAGCCTTTTATGACAGCTCTCTGGGAGAGTGGAAACTAGGAGAAAAGATGGCCAGGAGAATGTGCACGAAACATGTTTGTTTTACTTAGCTCAGAGTGCTTCTTAAAAAATTTAAGCTAAGTTAATTAGCACTTGCAAAATGCTGCTTTCGAAGTTCCTGAATTGCTCCCTGTCTTTGGGCTAGTTCATTTAGAATTAGCCAGTTCCAGGCTGAGATTGCCAAGTTTCTAACCCTGACTGAAAAAGAAACTGAGTTAATGGGCTCGTATCCATCTAAAACACCTCTGTGCCTCCCCTCTGAAACTCAGAGCACTTCCGATGTCCACTTCCTCATTTCACGCTGCAACAGGAGCAGGCGGCAGGGATACTTGGAAATGTGGAATGTGTCCCACACAAACCCCAGCTGGTTAACCTGGGCCTCCTTAGGGCCGGGGAAAACAAGGCTGTGAAGAGGACAGGACAGAAGTCTGTAAAATCCTGGGTGGCATGGAAAAGGTGAGTGAGGAGCAAGTAACCACACTTTCTCAGAGCCCGAGGACTGGAGGAGCCTCAAGTGATACTGAGGAAGTGGCAGGCTGGAAATGTACCAGGATGATAATCCCGGGGCACTTGTTGCCACGTGGTAGTACAAATGCTTTTAGGTAGGCTTGGGCTCAGAAGCGATGAGGCAAATGAAATCTCCTGAGGGCGTTTTGAAGGCAAAAATGTCCTCTCTGGTGCAGAAAGTGCCTGAAAAACCGTCGGATATGTTGGTGTAGTACAGCTTCATGCCTGCCCTCCTCTTGTGCTCTTTATCCAGATATTTGCTACTGGCTGTTGTCACAGAGAGTCTGGCTCAGTGTGGCCATTCACATGGCACAGCAGGTCATAGGCAGTAAATATAATATGAAATAATCGCTTTGGGACAGTACAGATTTGCTTTTGGGTTCTCTTACAGGGTGTAAATACTTTGGGTGCTATTTGAATACAGTTGAATAGCAAAGTGGTTTTGCCTTTTAGAGCTTTCCTTCTTTTAAGCTGAAAGAGAGTAATTGCTAAAATCTAAGGCTATTCAGGCAAAATTTCATTTCTGAAAAGAAGGTTATGCATGCAAATCTGCATGGTACACATGTTTGAGTTGATGTCTAAGTAAGTTTCAAATATGTATCCAAATGTTAAGACGCTGGCAGAGATTCAGCGAGGCTAATATCAAACTTCAGCTGTTGCTTCAACACACTGGATATGTATTTTGCCTAATTTATGTTTAGTTTTAACAGTGGCAAGCTGTGTTGCCCTAACTGTAGTTTCAGAAAAAGCTGTAGTGGTTTTTTTTTTTGCCTTCTGTTGTTTTGTTGTTCCAGAAAACAGCAAAGTTACTGTGAAGGTCTCCTTGGAAAGTTAAATTTCTTTTCAAAATCTTTTTCTTTGGCTTTAGATTTATAAGCTTTGAGCATAAAATAGGGCCATTGAGTATGTTTTCACCTCTGGACCTGATTTTTGTGTTGACATAGCCAATTTACTATACACTGAAGCACTTGACTGTGCCCATGTTGATATTTTAAGATAGGGCTCAGACAAAAATGATTTCTGCAAATGTCAGTCGTGATGGTCACACCACATAACTTTAGTCACTTCATTTCAGGGGTTCCCTTTTGCTTTAGGCTAGTGGAGAAAAAAGTTCCTATAGGAATCCTGTGAACCATCTCTGAGAGGAGACTGAAGTAGGACTATCCTCTCAGAAGTGTCTCATCTTATTATCTGTGTATAAGCACTTCTGCAGGAATATTGCAAAATCCTTCTTTCCTTTTAAACATGAAATTCAGAATCCCAGTGAGTAGGAAACTAGGTCGTAATTGGGGGCTTTTAATGAAAATCTTAGTGCTGTATAGCTAAATTGTACACCATTGTAGAAGTTCTGCACCATAGTTCAGCTAATGTTTGCATGAAGTGCACAGAATTGGAAATGTGTGTAAAGTTAAGAGTTTCTTCTTTTTCTTAATGGGAGGACAGGGGGAAAACATCCTAAAATATTTCTTATCAGGTGCAGTAATCTTAAATCATCTGAATCTAAAGTTAAAATCTGTCCTGGTTCTGGCCAGAGAGTACTAAATTGGAGAATACCATTCCTAAACCATGACAAAATCCTACAAGCCAGTGGGAAGGAAGAGAGGTTATGAAACACACAGAACAAAATCTGAAGCACTAGGAAATCAGAATAGTGAAAATTGGATGTCTCTGTGGTGTACAAATCTTTGCAGATTTGTTTCCATTTCTGGTACTGCAGAGAATACCTTGACTGAAGACAACGATTAAGAGAAATGCAGCTTCAGAAGGCCCGTGGTTCACCACCTACCACAGGAAAGCTTGGTGTCAGTAGAGAAAAAAAAGATATTTCAATTGTGTTTTGGAATAGGACATTCTGTTCTGTGACACAAGAATGGAGTGTAAAATCCAGCACGTCTGTGAGAGTTGGGCTTTTTGGGGGGCAGGAGAGTGGGAAAAAGTGAAGAAGCAATGAGAGAGAACCTCTGTGAAATGTGGATCATTATATACATGTATCACAGTATCAAGGTGCTGTGGGCACATCTTCATTTCAATAGGATTTGAGACAGAATGGCATCAGGACTTGTGGCAGGTACACTTCTTCCTTCCATATGTTTTCCAGGTGATTTTTAGAGTCAGCAGACATTGTAGGTGTTTCCCGCAATTCAATTAAAGTTTTTTACATTTTCTTCCTCATTGTGCATAGTCAGGGTAATTCTGAGGTGCTTTCTACCTGCAATTGCTTAGCCTGGAACAAAGGAAATGCAATAGTGGTATGCAGACAAAGAGAAGAAAAGATTTAATCAATTTACTGGGTAAATGCTGTCTTCCTTTAGTTGAAACTATTACGAGAGCAATTAAATGTCCACATGTCCATGGCCAGTGTAGAGTCTTGTCTGTCTTTGCAGTTCTTCCCTTTGGGATTCCAAAATTCATGCTGGGCTTTGTCAATTAATATCTTTCTGGTGAGCATGACAACTAGAATTGTTATTTCAGGAGAGAATGTCTCATAGCTATACATTGTTAATTCTCCTGTCCCAAATGATCTCCCAAAGGGAACATGAACTTACAGGTGCACATCCATGACTGGAGAACAAACACTTAAGTATGTTAACTTTAATAAAATGAAAGAAAGGCATGAGAAATTGGTAAGACATGGTATTCATGTTGCTCATTGAGGTAACTTTGTCTCCCAAAGTCTTCACAAAACCTTTGATGTTATTCAGGATGTCTGCTAGCACAGGCAGGGTTGCAAAATTAAGTGCTTGAAAGTTAAAAAGTGACCAGATGACCTTAAACTGTCATCAGTGTTTGTGTTCTTTTCACAGATTTTGATAAATTGTACTTCTGAACTTTGCCTACAAGTGTTGTATGCTTCAGATACACTATAGAGGAATGTTTCCTCCTTGTCAAATCTGGGAGGGTGGCTCTAATCCATAGCCTAATTCTAGGATAAACTTTCTCAAAAATGCACATTAATAAATCTAAGGAAAACCCAAGAATGGACTTCTTCTACATGCTTCTATCTTAATTACAGCTACTATCATGCTTCTTCAGCATGATAGTAGCTGTAATTAAGTAGCAAATCACAGGAAAACCTTTATGGTGTTTGATAAAAGAAATGATGTTTAGCAGACTGATTATTATTGCTGTTTGCTAATAATACCATGTTCAATTTTTAGTTCAACAAAGCTGGATAAGAGACTGTGGTGCTAATTCGAGTTGGGTATTACTTGAATCATCAAAGCTGTTCTAAAACCAAATGAAGCTCAACAAATGGCTTAGTCTTGCTTGTATACGGAGCAGGGAGGAGTATATCCTCCTAATTATGAATTAGGAGGATATCCACCTAATATCCACCTAATTATGAATTCATTGTTGTCCTCTTGCACAACTGCACATCAGGATGGAAAGCTTTGATTCATTTGCTAAACTGTCCTCTCAGTTATGGGGGAAAACGAGCTGCATGCAACTCCCTAAAGCAGCATGTAGCATGAATTATTTACCCAAAGAATAACTCTGGTTCTACCTTCCACACACTGACAAAACTCCCAGTGCTGGATATTGCTGCTTATGGAATCTCACTGCCTTTTGTGCAGCAACATGTGGTATTTTTCTCCAGCTCTACTGTTAAACTTAGTTATCAAACAAAACAATACCACAACCACATGAACAGATCAGAGCAACTTTGTGACCAGTGGGTCCATAGCTAATACAACAAATGTTTAGATCAAATTTGTTTCCAGCCTGCCCTGGTCAGACCTGTTGCTGTCTCAGCCCTTTGAGCCCTGCACTGGGCACCAGATAAGGCTGTTGTGTTTTAGGAATGGTATTGTCCAATTTAGTGCTCCCACTGAAACACTCCTAACTACATGCCCCTCGCTCACTCCCTGTCTCTCTCCCCCTGAGGTGGAATGGAGAGGAGAACTGGAGGCAGGAAAGGCAAGATCACGGGTCGAGATAAGAACAATTTACTCAAAACAGCAATGGAATAAGAAACAAACAGTAACAGCAACAATTTTAATAACAAAGTATACAAACGATTCACATGTGAGTGCTCACCACAACTTCTCTCGTTGCCGAAACTTGTTGGTTGACAAGAAGATACTTTGGCTATTGTAGATTTTTGTTTCCATTTTAAAAATATTTCACATTAGTTTAGTTTTACCAACATTAGTAATGAAATAACAGACCAAGGTAAAAATGACTGTGACTGCTAAATATAATTATAAGGGGTTTGCATACATTTTCCCACTCAGATCTCCAGTCTGAGAGACCTGGTGGAAGATAACCTGAAGGGGACATCTGTGTCACCTTATGCACTCTATCATAATTGTCATGTGCTTAAATTACATGGTAATTTTTTTTTTTTTTGCATAAACTTTTATGTTGTGATTCGTGGCTGTTTTTGAGAATGTTTTCCATAGGAGGAGTTTGTTCATGTCGAGTTGTCTTGCAGATGTAATAAATGCTGCCTGTGTCTTCAAAGCACAGATAAATGCTGAGGAATAAAAGGAATTTATATTAACTAAATAGGATGATTGGATCATCTACTCAGGTATGTAAGTTAATTGAACTGCCTTTATGAAAACTGTGAAAGCAGTTCTCAACCAAGTCACTCCACCAGCAGCAGGACAAATAGACCCTGGTTTCTTACAGATTTGCCTGAGCAGCTGGAGTTTTTGGTGTCTGGGAAGATGTGAGATCCAGCCGACGCCTTTTTGCAGATAGGATGATTTCAACCCTGCTGCCGTGTGGGCATTTTTGACTGTCTAGTAAGGCTGGAACAAAAGTTACAGCCTTTCTCTCCGCCGAGGTGTTGAGACTCTCCCTCCTCAGCTTAACTACCTAATATCATAATGCTTGATGAAAATCACTGTCTTTGAGGAAATTAGTTTGTTGATTCAGAAATTACTGATGTGCATGTATGAGAGAGAGAGAGATAAGGATCATTTCTTTGGGAAGCCTTGGTATAAAAAGTTATAAGGTAGTGAAGATCAGAGGTAATTTTTTTTAGTGCTGTCTTACACAAGAATTCAGTTTTTCTTCATTTCTTTATAATATAGGGATGTTCAAAATGATTAAGCCTGGTTTGGGCTTGTTTTTTTTTGTTGGTTTTTTTTTGTTGTTTTTTTTGTTGTTGTTGTTTTTTTTGTTGTTGTTGTTTGTTTGTTTTGTTTTGTGGGGGTTTTTTTGTTTGTTTGTTTTTTGTTCTAGGTTTTGGTTCTGGTCTTTTTTTAAATTGTAAATAACCTTTAAAATACATTGCTTTGCATACACTGGAAGCTATAACATCCATCAGGATATGCTTGTGATGCGAAAATTGTGTGCTTTCATTCTTTTCATAAGGTGAAGGAAAATGGCTTTTCTTTTTCTAAATGTGACACAGGCATTTCTCCTTGCCTGCTGCTTTGGAAAGCTTCTTCCTTACTTGTCTTGAGCATTTTCCACTTTTTTGGTAAATACTCAAAGAATTTTAATTGAACTGTGCTACTGAATCAGTCCCAAATCACACAAAAAAAGCCCCTCTTTAACTCTAAGCCCTTCTAAATGCTTCCCATGCATGTAGCTCTGAATTAAAATCAGTGCAAGGAAATGTACAATAGGGAGAGGAAAAGCCAGGGAAATAACACCTCTCGATTTGTTTAAAATAAATTAATTAGCATAATATGTAAGATAAGAGGGAAAGGCAAGTTCTTCCCTTTGACACTGGAACCTCAGGATAGAAACATCCTAAGGAGGAACTTTGTCTCAATTCATGCTGATAATTAACGCTCAATTTTTGCTGTTTCTTAGAAACTTATCTTCCCCAGTCTTGCATTAATCTTTCACTGAAATTTTGCTTCAATAGGATTTTTGAGAAGAAAGAGGGAATAGAAAACATTTTTTTTTTTTTTTTTTTAGTTATAGTGTATCTGAAATAGCAACAATTATGCTACAGAAAACCCAATCTCAGTAATATGAATAACTGAATGAAGGCATTCTTAACACTGCTGAACTTAATTGTCATGTAAGAGCCTGATGTTAGCCAATTCCAATTTCTCCATCAAGCAAAAAGGATATATGCAGCTTTGTGTGGGAAGAGAATATAGAAACAGCCTAATTTATCTTGCAGTAGGAAAACCTGACTAGAAGTTGATTATGTCAGTCAATGCTAAATGTTTCTGTTTCTGAAGACTAACTATGAGCAAAAAATGATAGTGCAGAACGTTCTTTGAAATCCAGTTTCCCTTTGTTCCCCCTTCATTTTTCGAAAGGGATGCCGTGCTCTGGACCTGTGCTAAGTTTACTTCAACGTCACATTACATGGAGAAGTAACAGGCTCCAGGCTATTTCATCCATACATGATTCATAGGATTATATCCATTCTGGCTTCTTGATAGCATGTGACGTGTAGGGAGCACTCCTGTGAAATCCTCTTTACAATTGCTGGAGAGTAGCACGAGCTGCTGCTTCCAGCCAATCCCATCTCCTGGCTGTCAGCTCTCTATTCCTTTCATGGCTAAACCCAAATTTTCCCAGCTTCTCTCAAGTGGTGAGTGCCTCCAAGAAACAGTTTTTCTCAGTAAGAATTCCAGTGATAATTTGTAGTGACTTGTCTTGACTGAAAGGAGTTGAGGGAAATAACAGTCTTATCATTTTCTTCACTCTTTCAAACATTAGCAGGGGAATTTTAAAGATGGCATGCCCTGGATCAGTACTTTACGTAGACCTAAGCCAGGTGCTGTTTGGTGCACATTAATATCATTATGTAAGATGTAACACGTTTCCATCACATGGAAATAGATAACGGGGCAGTCTTGCTCAATTTCCTGACAGGACACAAAATCAGTAAGTGTGTATGAGAATCAAAATTATAATTATATAAATGAGGTTTTTCTTCAGGCCCAGTCAAGTTTGCGAGAGCCCGTAGTAATTCTGTTCCTGCTGTATGTCTATTTGGTGTCTGTGTTCTCTCTATTCCTTGGCCCCCAGATCTATCAGTTTGTTTCTTTTCATAAAATTGACTCTTAATTTTTTGATAGACAGTTAGCAAATACGCAAGTCTGCAAAATTACACATTACAGATGAGTGCAGATGGCTTTTTAGGTTTCTTTTTATCCAAGATTTATATTTTGAAACAAAGTTGATGTCCCTGCCATTGCTTATCATCATGAATGGTCCACAAATGGCATTGTAAATACCTTTACATCACAAAACCTAATGTGTCACCTTTCATATTATCTGCTTGGTATCAGAAAGTATTTTTTATGTTGCCATGTTTTCTACATATTTTCCATGTTGGCATAATCCTATTAATCCCATGATACAGGTGTGAGCATCTCAGATCAATATATCTGTACCTTTTTTCTTTTTTTCATATCAAGCTATGTGAAATGAAAACCAAGAGACTGAAAATGAAAGCAGGGAGGAGCTGTTGACAGACAAATAAAAGAAAGCATTTTTAAGTGATCCAGGTTGTACCAAAAGAGGACAAAACTTGGTACGCAATTACAAGCAATCATCTGATTTTTTTTCCCCACCAAAGAAAGAGCTTGCTCTAAAAGATTACAGACTCATGCCTCACAATTAAAAGAAAAAATTCTGCTTTCATCCTTAGATAATTTTGTCTTGGTTGCTAGTCATGTTTCTAATGTGATTGGTAGAACCCTCAGTCTTGTCAACTTTCAAAACTTTTTAATACTGTAGGAAAGCAGCTGACTGTTTCTGGCAGTAGGTAACTGAGTATTTGACCTATATTATCTTTACTGTACTCTTTGCATTAAAAAAAGCTGAATTTCATTTAGTTGCTGAGGAATTCCAGATGCAGAGGTTTGACATGGTGAATGTCTTTAAAGAAAGAATGTCTCTAAGTTCAGAGTTTAGTTCTTTACTTCCACCTACCAAAGCAGGCAGGACTTTCTTGCAGATCATCATATAATTGTTTTTCAGACATGCATCAACTACTTTCCACTAGTAAGAAGTGCTGAGTAAATTCTTCACTGGAATTACTTTTTCTTAAAGGAATGAAAAATGGAGAATTTCTCCATAGGGAATTCAAAATAGAGGTTTTCATTTTAAGCAAAACTCATAGTCTTAAGTATAATCATGGGAGGAAGCAAGAAAACTTGTCAAAATCACTTATCTGAAGCTGCCCATTGTGACAACTGTTTTTTCTCAGCCCTGGAATATGTGTAAAGCAAACAATGCTTTTACATGGAATATTGTTCAGCTTGTAGAGTTTGAAGCTGTCACAGGCGTATGCTTGAGTGAGACCTTAAGAACACAAAGAACAGCAGGGGATCTCCTCCTAGGCTTTTTATTTCTCCCACAGCACCTGCTGCTAACACCATGAAGTTCATTCCAGAGTAAATTGTTGTGGAAGAGGCACTCTTTTGCCTGTTTTTAGCAGGATCTCAGAAGCTCAGGCTGACTTGGCAAAAGAAATAATCCAGATGTAGGTGAGATGGCTCAAGAATAAGGTGGTTAGATGTCTAGGTGCTACGCTGTGAGTTTGGAGGAGTTTGCAATACCAAATAGGAAGAAAGTGAGAGTTGAAATCCTTGTTTAAAAATGATGTGTGATTTTTAAACTTTCTTTCAAATATGTTTCAGTTGAATCTCATATTTCCCAACAGATATGGGGATCTTACGGCATATTTATATATAGACTTGCAGTTCTGGTTTTGTGTTACCACCAGAGATGAGGTTGCTGCAAACAGTGTTGGCAGAGAACTGGGATGTAAAAGGGAGAAGGCTCCTTTTCAGAAATTTAATCAAAATGAAGTAAAGCTGAGCAATTCTAATAAAGAGAATTCGTGAGAAGACTTGTAGAATTTTTATATTTCTTGGAATAGTGTTAGCAGGAAGACTCTTAGATCGTTCTACAGCTTTCTCTGGCTTCCTTTGTCTTCTGTGCAACTCATCACTACTAAAGCTTTGCTAAAGGAGTTATTTTAAATTAGTTCTAATTTAAGGAACCGATGAAGCTCAGACCCTTTTAAAAACATTTAACATTTGACAAGCCATGTTGAGTGTATACCTTATTTGTGGATTATAACTTGTAATTTATTTTTGCACATGGTATACAAAGTTTTTGTGAATTCAACACCAGTGAAGATGTACGTCATTGCACATTAAGTCCAGTGGCTGATGGCACTGCTTTGTTGTAGACATCCTGATGCTTACTCCATAGTACAAAAATCTGTGTTTTGTCAGCATTGGATATGTAAAGGTATCTTTGTTGGATTGTGGAAACTCAACTTTTATATAGCTTAGTTTATCTCTGTCTTCTTTAGTTTGCAATGCTATGAAAGCCAGCATGCCTGGTGGGGGGCACACACATATTTGTCTATATCTACTCTTTTTTCAGGGGTTTATATTCAGGTACACAGTGCTGTTGTTGTCTTAGTCACACCTTTGCTCCTTTTGGGCTTACTATGCAAATAATTGTAAGAATGGAGCTTATAGTTGATATGAAGTGTATTCTTCCAGGTAGTTAATTGTTAAAAAGAATTCAGGATGAGCAACATAAAATCCAGCATAATTCTGAATGAGAGTACCTACACGAGGATTTAGTGGTTTAAGTATTTTATTAGATTAATTTGGATTTCTGAATGTACTCAGGTAATTGAGCTTTCCAACATATGCTATAAAATAATTTCCTGTCGATTTCAGTACTGCGGAGCTTTGTAACTTGAAGATGTTTATACTTGTTATTTCTTCTGCCTCTTAACCACACACTACCAAGTCAATTTTGTTACTGTTGTTACTTCTGTACTAACTCCCATGTGATACCTCTTAGCCACTGTATTTTAGGTGGCCAGAGATACTAATAAGCTCCAACAATTTTGGTCGCCTCAAAACTCGTCTTAATGCTTCAGGATTCTCTGAAGTTGTGTTATTTTATCAGAATGCCCTAAGTTTGCCACTGCAACAACTCAGCTGGGATGTAAGTACTTCGACTGTACTGGAAAGTTGCTTTTATAAAATTTCTCTCTCTTCAGATGTTGTTAGCTAATGGGTAGCACCTAGGAGTGTTGTTGAATTTATATATACAGATATTCTCCCTGATTTGTGGTGGCTGTTTTCAGTTGGTGTTGACATGGCACAAAGGCTGATGAGACATGAAAAATGAGGTCTTTTTTCTGTGCTTTTTGTGCTTTTGGATGCCAGTGCCCAAGGTAATGATTGGTAGGTTTCTAGAGGTTCAGCCAATTGTTTGGCTGTGATTCAAGGACTTCAGCGATGTGTTTTGGAAACATTTCTATAGCAAGCACGTGCTAAAAACAATCTCTTTCCCAGTGCTGATGCAGGGAAAGGAAACGAGTCACAGTGGCTTATTCTACATGATCTATTTACATGTCAGTTCTGCCGTGCTGGTTCATATGTAGGACTGTTCACAGAGGCATCTTTCGGCTTCTTTTTTAAAAATCAACACAGTTTCCCAGAGAATAGGGCTGTTTTGTTTATTTGTGCTCTGTGCATGCTTATGAAGGAACCAATGTACACATTCTATTTCCTGACAGGCAGGGCAAGTTCTCCCCAAAGAGCAAACAGCTGAGCTAAAGACTGTAGCTGACACGGGAGAGTCGCTGATGTGACAGGACCGTGGCTGTTAATGACAGGTTTACCACAATTCTTGCTGCCCTGAAGGATTTTTTGCTGAAGGTAGGAGTACAGTGCAGGCAGTGAGAATTAGAGGGCTGCTGGTTCGGATTGCTGGCTTTGCTTGTAATACTGCTTGGCGCAGCTTGTAAGGAGAGCTTTCGTATAACCTGAAGTTTGTCTCTGTCAGCTCAGCTGCAACTCCCTTGTCTCTGACTGCAGGGCTTTATTTGGTATATGAAGAGCAGAGATTTGAATTAAGGGGGTGGGGGAGAAGGGAGGGATGTGGGGCCTGGGGCAGGTGGAGAGAACTTCACTGTGCAGGCTTAATAATCTGAAACATTAGAGAAATAGTCACTGCATCATGTTCTAGAGAAAGGAAAAAGGGGTTGGCTGAGACATTTCTGAGCCACCAGATGTATATTCAAAGTGCCTTTAAAACATTGACTCCAATGCTCATTTTCTCCAGATTTTAAAATGTGGCTGTGGATGGGGGGTGGATGGGGGTGCTGGTTTGATTTGCAGAAGCGAAGGTTTATCTGTAAGCAGTTCTTTTTTTTGTTAAGCTATAATTTTCAAAAATTAATCCTTGAGGGACTGCCAGTGGAGAATTTGTTCAAAAACCTTGGAGCAAAAGCTTAAAATGAATTGTAAAAAGAAGGAAGCCTTTTGATGTTTAAAGAAGTTTGTCAACATGCTCTCAATGTGTCAGGATGTGTGTCTCTTCCCCTCACCCTGCCTCTTGTTGAATGTCCTGTTGCTTGATCTTGTGAAATAAAGCTGGGCTGTGCCTAGGACTGGGAATAAACTTGGTTTTTTCCTCAGCCTTTTCCTTTTACATCTTAGGGATAAAAGACATTAGTTTTTGTAAAAAGGTATATTCACATAAGAACAAAGAAGAAAACCTAAAAACACAACAACAAAAAAAATCCTACGATAGCAGCTTTTGTGAATGAAAAGTGGTTAAGGGAATAACAAAGAATAAACTCTTTTTGTTGAGCCTGGTGAGAGGTGCCAAAAGGAAGCTGGAGATGAAGGGAGGAATATGAATAAAACTTATTTTATGTTACATTTCTGTCAAGTTAAACCACCTGTGACACTGAATGCAGCTCGTCAGTTTGAATGCTGTAACAGACCAAACAGCAAAGCTACACTTGGAAGAAACAGTATTCTAAATGGCTTTTGCAAGGACAGTCCCTTAAGCTCTCAAGTTTTACACACATGCACACAGCTATCCAAGTGTGTCACTGTGGGCTGCTTGTTCATGAGCAACCAGGAAGTCGCTTTTCATGTTCTTTTTTCCCCTGTTGTGCCGGTGGTGTCACCTGAGAAAGCCTCTAGTCCTGCAGTGGCCTCTTCTCCTGACAGGCTTTGACCATGGCACGGTACAAGTGCTTCCAGTAAACTGAGCCAGACCCTTTGGTCTCACAGACTGCTGCTTTTGGTGGAGGCAGTCCCTACTCGTATTAGTCCTTGGGCTGCTCTGAGCTGTGGCATCCAGGTTTGCCATACACTAGTGTTTATTCCCTAGCTCTCCTTCTTTTTCCCTGTAAAACTGCAGGTTGCTTTTGTGTTGAAGGAGACTGCATGGACATTCACCTACACGTTCTGCTTTGCACACAAGTCCTATTTTGTTGGTGTAGATCGCTCCCTTAGCCCTATTTCTCATCCCCTGCAGCTTCTCAAAATAGCCATGAGCCACAGGTTCAGGAGTGTTATAGACTGAAAAACTATTGCTCCCAGAATATGAATATCTATTTATAAAAAAATTAAAGACAGTTGGATGCCCAAAACATTTGAATTTCAATTGGAAATGTTCAGTCTTGTTAACTGAATGTACTATTTTGCCAGATTTCTTTTAAATGACATAATGATAAAAGAACTCAACCTGTTTTCAAATGGCTGCATATTAATAGCCTTGAGCAGGTGCTCTGGAAATCAAGGGAGTCTATGAAATTTCAGAATGCCCCTCCCCCTGTTGAAAACTTATTTCTAAAAAGTGCACATGTCTTTAGTCTGGTGTAGCAAATGTGTGAGACTATGATCTGTTTGTACTTCTGCTGTTTTGAGATTGGTATTTTTGTAAGGATTCATCTTGCATCTGTCTCAAGTGGAAATTCCACAAAAGCTCAGTCAAAGCACCTCTAAAACACACCATTGTAGGGTCCCTAAAGTGCAAAAACAGTTAGCATAAAGCTTCCAGGAAGAAAAACACCAAACAACAAGAAAAAGCCCTAAACTCTCTGAAATGTCTTTTGTCACCTGACCTGCAATTACTCCAAAAAGCTGGCACAGAAAACTACAAAACTGCATTTCATCTGCAGTTACAGACTGATAGATGTTCTTTGTGGCTGACAGTAGGCAGTGAGGCGTGATTCTTTTTTTTTTTTTCCTATGGCTGTTTAGCACAGTAAGTAAATTTAGGTCAAACTCTCAATCATTTGATCATATGCCTGGAGATGTAATACATTTTGTCTAATAGCCAGGGGAAACAGTCATTTAACCGAGTAACTGTTTCATTTCTTAAAGTGACTAATTTGATAGACGAGGCACAGTTCACAGGAAAACAATAGATCCTACAATGGGATGTTCTTAGCCTGACCTTTCTGCCCAGCTGGATACCAGCGGGGTCTGTTAGCACGGAGATGTTTGTCAGCTTGAGGGAAGGGTTTCAGCATCATATCTATAGCACAGTTGCATCATGCAGTGCATTGCATCATGAGTCTACTGCAAATAATTTGCCTCTTTTTCTGCCACAAGGTTTCTGAAGTAGGGTACAAAGGAAGAGCATTTCGTTAAAAGAAAAGCAAACAGTTTGCTTTACCTTTAGTTTCAGATGAGCAAGCCTTGTGTATTTTTCACCCTTCCTGATCCTGAAGACCGAATTCAGCACTTTATTGCACAGCTAAAACAGCAGGTGGATTTAAAATGAAGGGACAGCTGTACGGATGAGCTGCTGTATAAGCAGATTATAAAATATTCAGTTTGTAGAGGTGGAACTTATCTACCCTCAGTATGGAACTGTCTGCTGGTTGTTATTTGACAAGTTCAGCTATCATCTCTTGAAGATAAATGTTGGTATTGCCATTGTAGCTCTGACTAATTCCACATTGGCCTCTTTATCATCATGGTTTTGTCTCTTTGGAAAGGTTTAGTTTATAATGGAAATATATTTTGCTGGTCTACTTTAATCATTATAAACCGCCTATACTTGTAGTTCAGTGCTGTCAACTGAGCATTTCTAATTATTCAGTACATCATGTTCTTCTCCAGTGACACAATTCCTTTCCGTTTGGTGATGACCCAGGAGAGAGAATCTGCATTTACGTCTAAACAGAAAACCACTAGAATTATTGCTAAATCGGATACTTTTATATTCAGATTTAACTGGAAAAAGACTTTCCACTGCAATTTTTAATTCAAATGTGGAAAATAAGGCTGCAAAGCCAGCCTTGCAAATTGTTGTAGACATTTGCTCGGGCAGAACAAGTGTGCATCCTTGCTGTTGTAGCACCACACCTTTTTTTACCAGGCTCTCATTGATGTGCCATCAAGAGGGGAGGTCTTTATTGTACCTTCATCTGGGATGATATTTTAGGGCAATTATCTTTCACTCTCTTCTTTCTTTAGAGCATAGTATGCAGGATTTTGTCAAGTACATACCAGCAAATTAGCATATTTAAAACGAGTCCCAAGGACTGGAAAAAAAAATTTAATGTATATAATTTAGCTACCAAAAATCTTTGTTTTCAAATTCAAAATTTATTTCACTGTTAATCATACTCCTTTCTTTCACTGCACTTTCACTTCACACAGGTTCTTAATGCTGTTGTTTTAAAAAACTATTTTATGCTTCTTTCTTTTTCTTTTTTTTTTTTTTTTTTTTTTGGAATTCATGACGGTGTCACGATCCTATGTGTTAATTTGCCCATGAGTTCCAAGCTGTGTGTTAGACTGCCTGTTTCATCTTCCTGCCTGGTCAAATCCAAAAAGTTGAGCAAATGGGATGTTCTGTACAAGTGACTGCTGGGAGAGTGCAATTTGTACGTGCTATGCACCTCTGAAAATAAGAGAACTTTTTTATTTAGGCACCAGAATGGATCTTTTCTTTTCTTTTCTTTTCTTTTCTTTTCTTTTCTTTTCTTTTCTTTTCTTTTCTTTTCTTTTCTTTTCTTTTCTTTTCTTTTCTTTTCTTTTCTTTTCTTCTTTCTGAATGTTTAGAAATTAGGTGCCCGACTTTGTTTCCAATACACTTTGGGAATAGTTTTACCCACAGGCTTCTCCAGAGAGTCTTCTCCCTCAGTTTTCCTGTTATTAACATCCAAATCACTGCTCTTGGAAGTGAGAATGGAGCCAATTTTATGATGTCTCACCAGGGTCCTCTTAGTCTTCTCCCAGCTAGGGAGAACAAATGGGCCTTTTAGTGTGCCCTAAAAGTCAATAAACTAGAACTAGTTTGTAGGGGGTGGGGGGCAAGTCCCCAGACTGTGGGGGGGTGACAGCAGAGAGGGCACATCTGCCTCTTAGTGGCATTGCTGCCCTAGTGCTCAGCTGCTCACGGTTTGGTACAAAGAAGTTGTTGTTTGGTTTGGTTTTCACAGATGCATGCTTTTCCCAAATACTTCTAAGGCAAATTTCCCAAATACTTTAATAATTTAATTGGCAAAAATAAGTGCCTCAAATGCCATGACCAGAAGAGATTGAAAAAGGATCAAAAATGTATTTGAAAAGGAATGGGATGCTGTTGCTACCTCACTTTGAAGGTGGCTTTTGAATTGGGCATATAGCAGTTCATCTGCAATTGTAGCTGAGAGCTGCAAGATGTAACCTTTGCCAGTCCAATGGCAGAGAAAAATGCTGATGGGTTTCTAACTGTTAACATATTCCTGGTTTGGGGCAGAAATCCATTGGCTCCTTCTTTTCTATCTTGTAGATGCAAGTTTAAAATTCAATACAATATCAAAATTTTTTCCCCATTTTTGGTAATTTATTAAGTCTCTATGTACATAAAGTTGTGAAGATTAAAGAGCAAAGGAAGTAAATGTGCAAAATTTTTTTGGTTTTGGATGTTATTGGAGGAAAAGGGGAAAAGGAATTGTTCTGATTTTTGAGTGTGAAAATAAAGCAATATTCTTATATCCTTAAAGGAGGTGAAAGAGAAAGGCAGTAAAGTAGCTTAACAATAAAGACCATGTCTAAAGCAAATGTGCTTACTCTTCACAGCTGAGATTGATTAGGCAAGAGTAAATTACTTTGTTGCTTTACAAGCAAACAACGATAAGAACATACATCTGCTTCAAAACGGCGTGATTACAGCTCTGGTGTGAGACACGTTTCCTCTGAGCTCCGGGGGTTATCAGATCAGGCCTTGAGGATGCTGCCGAGAGCACGTCAGGGCAGGACAGGCTCGTCTTAGGCAAACAGATGTCAACTGGCTTTGTAAAATAAGGCTGCTCCACTTTGTGTCTGGCCAATGGTACCGCAAGGGTTCTGCCTCACTTCTGGGGTGAATAGTTTTGAGGTGAGGTGTGTTTGGTTTTTGTTTTCCTTTTGAAAGAGAGTTTCCTTCTATGCTTGCTTCCTAATAATGTCAGAAGTGATAAGTTTACGAGCTCCGGCGGTTAAGAACTCTTTCATTTCCTTTAAGTGTGAGTAACAGAGATGTTACAGCCATACCACATACACAAAAGGTATTTGCATCATATTATATTAACATAAAGTTTTAGATGTGTCTTGACAGCAAAGACAAAAGGCCTTGGTTGCATCATCCATTTTTATATTGAAGTACATCTGCATTGAGATATCCTTGTCCTTCTACATAGGGTCTATATTTTCTCCAAAATACTCTTTAGAAATTACAAGTTCTCAAGTATTGGGGTTTGCAGAAAGAAAGGATTTCCACAGAGGAAAACCCATTTCTACCAGCAGCAATAATGTGTTTTCAGGCTTTGCCTACCTGTGATAGATGAACCACGTCCTGTGAAATCCCAAGGGAGGCAGGCAGTTGCTGTGGGGCATTTAAGGACAGGGTTCACTGTACTCATTTGTTCATGACTGACTATCTGGTTTGTTTAGTGATAAGACTAAGACTATCTGTAGACTAGAAACTGTCTCTACTAGTGAATAAACAAAAGAAACCCATTTCTGGCACTCAAGACAGAGCCATAATGTTCCAGATGGCTCACAGTATTTGAAATAACTATAATATTAAATAGAGACAGTGTTTCAAAAACTACAAGTGCCTTGTAGGGTTTTTTTATTCCCTTATATCTTCTTTTCGTTTTGCTTTTTTTTTTTTTTTTAAAAATATTTAATTTTAGGATTATTTGGGAGAGACCATTGCTGGGGAAAAAAATCGTAAAAAATGTGGCATTGACACTCAAAGTTTAGGAGGCTGCAGAATAAACCAGACTTTGTGGTAGTCTCATCACCAGAAGAAACAACACAATTCTGATGTTTGCAAATGATACAGGCTTGTCTTTGTGTGTGTGTGTGCTTCTCTTACATTCCCATACCTTTTCCTGTGTGGTATTCTAAACATGTTTTCAGAAGGACTTTAATAGAGATGCAGCACCTTAAAAGATAAAAAAACTGGATTTTGCCAGATAGAGTCTTCCTAAGTATCAACTGCAAATCTGAATTTTCCCTTTAACAGTTGCTCAGTGAGAAAGACAAAGATTAGGAACACACTGCAGATGAATGGGCAAGTTACAATAATAGTAGTAAAGTCCCAAGCAGTGCTGGAAGAAATGTACTTGCAAAGAAATGTATAGATCCCAAATTAGGAGAGGGTAAGCAAATGGGAAAGTGCAGGAGGGCCAAAAGGTTAATTTGATTGATTCTTTAATTTTCCTTCAGATTCCTGGGACTCACTTAGGTCAATGGAGCAGGTGTATTATTTAAAGTGAGCTGTTGGGAAAAGGTATTAGAACTACAGTCAATCTCTCCTTGGCTTGCAACAGAACTTGGAAAATACCGGTTTGAATCTAACTGTAATAGATTCTATCAAAAATCAACTTACCAAATTTGAGTGAACATGAGTCTAAACTCTGGACAAAATAATTAGGCAAGACTCAGCGTATTTTGGCCTGGACTGTGCTGGTTATGTAAATTACATTGGACCCCTATGCGATGATGAGATGGGGATACCAGGCCACAGCTAGTTCTAGTTGATTGCATGAATACCACGATTTATTGACATGAGAAGTAGGAATGACTACAGCTTGGTGAACAGCAGTTAAAAAACTCCCAGTGGGACCAACACCAGTTGGAACTGACCTCGGGAGCATCTCAAGCATAGCATCTCAAGGACACTGAAACTTATGTGAGCTTTTCAGCTTTATTAAGAGAATGAATTTTTTGTGTGTGTGTGTGTTCTTATTAGCTGCTGAGTTGCAACTCGCTGTTTTCATTTTCCAGAGGCTCCTAAATTCACAAGAAGATCAGTAGTGCTTTGCAATTAAGGTTTTCTCAGGTGTGCCGTGCACAAGAGCTATAGGCAATAATGTAGTTTTGGGGAGATTTGTACTTGGCAGGTAAATTTTATGGGGATGGTCCTTCTTTGCTCTTCTTCCAGAACCCTGTGCCCTTGGAAAGCTTTGGAGCATTTCTGTGTGCATCTGTGATGTGACTATGTAGGTCAAACATTGCACGTGACCCTTCCTAGTTCAACACCACAAAACTAAGAGGATGTAACTTAGACTTCTCAGTCCTTAGGATTTGCAGTGATTGATTTTAATTTTTTTTTATAATGAAACTCAAGATGCTTTTTTATTCCCCACAAAAGGTGAAATAATCGTAATTTGTGTCTAAATATGCATAGCACAGGCAATGATTTTACAGGTTTACTTACACTGCCTAACACATTCTCTTCAACCCTGATTCCAAGCAAGTGAAAAAAATAACTTGCTCCACCCTCTTTTCCCAAACAATTGCAGGCATTTTTTTGTTCTGAAAGCATGGGAACTCCAAGAAATGGATACCATATTTATCCAGTGACCAGTACAAAGGGAGTGTGATCCTTAATTTTAGGCTTTAGCTATTTTCAGTAGAAACTATGATTTTTACACCAGATTCTGTGTCTATTTAATCATTAGACTATGAGGTTAAACAAACATTTAGACACCTGTGGTGATGGGGAGGAGGGAAGTTTCCTGACTAGGCAATAGGTGTAGTTCATTTAGTGATGGATAAAAACATGTCAGATACTGGGTTCTGCAGATATAAGTACATGAAAATAATTACCTGTTTGTAAATATAAAGAGAAGAGAGAAAATACCTGGCCAAGGTTTAGAACAGTAATGGGAAGACTAAAACTGTGTCTATATTAGCAGCTGGATTTTAAATAAGAGTATGGTTTTAAAGTGAAGTCCTTGATTGTCCCAATTTACTGCATATGTATTCAGTTCTCAAAGGGACCTAGAAACAACTAGATTCCTCTAGGAGGGATCTGACCTGGAAGTTCAGGTCCAAATATGCTCCAGTGTTGGAGTTTGTTAGGCTCTATCATTCAGTTTGGGGCTTGCCACCATGAGGTTATCTTGGAAGACTAAATACAGAAGGGTCAAGATGAGGATCTCAAATGCTGATGGCTCTCACAGCATCCTGAAGAAAGCCTCCTCGTTCATCTGTACCCATTTGGAACTGAAGTCCTTTTCTTTCTGTAGCTGCCCATCTTTCTCTTTCTGTCTTCCCTTGCTGAATTCCTATTTCTCTTTGTTTCCTTCTCCTTGTATAATGCCTTCTCTACTTTGTTCACCACCTTCTGCCAAGTCTATAGTTGCCTGTTTTACCTCATGAAATTCAGAAACCTGCAGCTTTGGGGCAGATCTGACAGTCTTTGAACTGTCCAAGAACTGAGATTTCAGTGCCAGCAAATATATCTGCTGTTGACCTGGAAGTCATTAATCTCATGATGGCAGTTGAAAGAGAAGACTGGCAAGCAATGAGGAACTCAACCGGCTAAAAAAAATGAAGGTAGAGCCCTCGAAGGGCTCAAGAGCAACATCTGACAGAGGCACCATGTAGAAGAGTCCAGAGGAGAGTGCCTGTTCTGGAGTTTGCTCCAGGATCCCAGTTCCACATAGGCGGCTTCCGCAAGGACAATACCTCCTTCCGTGTTTCCAGCCAGCCCTGGAGTCAGCGACCCTTTGTGCCAGTGCCCTGTATCCCAGGCTCACAAAGTGAGCTGCTTTATATTGCTCTAGGAACAGGGGGAAGTTGGTGCCTGACCTTTCTGGTAGGCTTACACTCGAGGCTCAGAAACACAGGGAAACGGTGCACTGCTGGTCGGATACCTTTAAAATACCTCCTTCAGAGCCATCAGCTGTGGAAAAATTCCTGCACGGAACAGCTATCTCAGAAATTCCTTCTCCAGTCCTAACTCTGAGTGAGTGCCTAGCTCAGCCCCAGTGCTGGGGAGCTATGTTTAATGCACGCTGCAAAAGCACAGCTCTCGGAGGTTCCTGTGCTGAGAGCCTAAAACAGTGCAGCCCCTTTCTCACACTCTGCCAGGGATTAGCCTGCTCACAGGGCAGTAACTTTGTGGAGCTTGTCCCTGACCCACAAACACAAGATTAAGTACCCCTTTTCTGACATACAAAGCAGTTACTGGCTGAGGTGCTGGTGGATTGCAGTAACCCTTCCCTCCACTGCAGGTCTCAACAACCAGGAGCTGCTGTCACCTATCCTCTGTCAGCCCCTGAAGAGGAGCCACAAGGATGTGACCATCTGTAATTGTGACAGTCCTTCTGCAGAAATGCTGTGCAGGACAGAGTCATCCCCCTTGTTTTAGGAGGCTGGGAGCTGTGTTGGTTCCTAGTTTCAGCAAAGAGCTCACAGACAGGATAAATCATAAGTCTTTTGGGGTGGGAAAGAGAGAATGGGCTGTTGGCTTTGTGCGCTCTCAGGCCCTTACTCCAAACAAGATGTTGAGCTCATGTAGTACCACAATCACAGAACAAGATAAAGACAGTCTCATAGGTTAACTCCATCCCAGGCAGACCCAGTGCAAGAGTCCAGTGTCACAGTGAGTCTGTAGCGTGTCCCATGGTACCCACGGGCACCCAAATGCTGCAAATGATCCTCCCTTTTCCTTGTGTCTCGCTGCGTTCATAAGTGAGATTAATGTGGTGCTGAAGTATTTGTAAGAAGTGAGAAGAGAGTGGGTGCTTGGAGAGACCCTTAGTTTAGGTTGTGAAGGCCTGAAGAATAACCATCCTTCAGAAAGTTTTGAACAATTTTGTGAAGATGCTTTGGCCTTAGGCCAGGCTGTGATCCAATGTGACCCTCCTTAACCAAGTACACAGGAGATACGAGGTGTTTCAGCACCAACCTCGTAGAAGTGCTGACCAGCTCACTTTAGGCTGAGAAATGATGAGAAATAACTTAAAAGCCAAGGTTGTGGCCCTCAGTCTTTTGAGCCATTTAATCTTCTTCCTCCGACTTGTTTTGTTTGCAAAGAGCATCATCCTGTTTCTGTGGCTAAATACTCACAAATGGATCTGTTACGACTTGTGGAAACTACGCCAGTTTTAATTGAAAATCTCCGTCCCACATCACGACTAATGAAGCAGCTGCACAGATGCTGGGATCCCATTTATACTGACAGACTTTACTGAAGGGTGGGGGCCACTCTCAGTTTCCATTCTCAGGTTTGGTGTGGCAAGTGTTGCTGCAGTGTGTTATATCCATCCTGAATTCCCTGATTCAGTACTGGCCATCAGCTGTATTTCTCAAGGTAGTGATCGTGTCATTGTTTTTGAGGCAATGGGATTTGGGCAGAGTCACTATTTGCATGGGAAATGCCCTTGGCAAAACCCACAGTGCTGAAGGAAGGTGGTCTGAATTGCTAGACAGTGGTTTTTCCTTGCTACTCAGTACTGCATCAGTGGTGTAGTTGGGAGGAGATTTCTAAGCTCGTATCTTTTAAATGTCAGACTTTTTTAAACTAGATGTGGTAATGCGATACCCCGGTGACATTTACCACCAGCAAGGAGTGTTAGTCTGGGCATCCTAGCCTTCTTCAGCAGGCAAGAGGTGAACTTTGAAAACTTGCCTCTTCAGGAGGTGCCAGTGACAACACACGTGCTGATACTCTTGTTGCAGCAACTGATCTGTGCTAGGATAACACGAGCACGCAGTAGCTTTTATAGCTATCGTTTGTTCTGTGGTCACATAAGAAAATTTAAACCACAAATCCAGAGCTGACAAAATATTTAAAGTTAGAAACAATGCCAGTAAATCCAACTGTCTTTCCACGTGGCACTGCAGCTTCTTAGACAGCTCTGTGGGAGTGTGTCTGTCTCGCCCTGCTGGGTTTAGAGGTGTGTGTGGGACAGAGAGAAGATGGTTGCAGCTGAAAGGAAAAAAGGAGTAGGGCTGGCTGTGTTGTCAGCTTTCAGAAATAAAACTGTGGGCATGCTAGAGTATCCAGTACTGTGCAGAGAAATCTAGGTAGAACTAGTAACTCTCCAAAACCTGAAGGAAGGAAGCTCATCTCCATGAGCTGAAACAGAGCTATCTGGAGAGATGCTCAAGAGAAACTTGTTTTAAAGAGAACTGACTTCCAAGAAAACCAAATTAATTTGAGCAATATGCAAGTACTCAGAATTCCTGGATATAATGAAATAGCAAGACTGTTGCGTATTTCTCCTCTGTCTAAATATCAGGGATCAGTCATTAACAAACGATCCCTGCATCTGTGACTTTGGTTTTTGCACACACTCACTGACCCTTGCAATGCAGGATTTTGCACACCTAATATGCTTTTTCTTCAAAATTTTGCTCCAGCAGGCACAGCAGAAGTGGATGAGCTCCATATCAAATAATACAACCTGTAACCTACGTACCAAAGCTTCACATGGCTCTTTGGCCAGTATGTAAACATCCATAGGAACTGATGCCTCTTAATATACCCAGTTATTTAAATGGATTGATATTGATGGGTATAAAAGTAACTTTGTATCAAAATTCAAATGTATCGATACTTATCAGTTGGTATTGTCTACTGATGACTGCCATAACAATAAGTATCTCTATCAAAAGGTATCAATATTGATAGGTATCAATTCTTATCTAAATCAGTCTATCAATACTTACCTATCAGCAGGTATTAAAAATTATAAATATTAACTACTCTTGCTTTTGAAAGGTATCAATATCAATAGGTATAGATGCCTACTGATATCAAAATTAGCATCAAAATAATAGGTATAGATGACTATTGAGATCAGCAGCTCTTGAAATTGATAGGTTTTCATGCCTATCAATGTCTATTGATGCCTATTGATTTCAAAATCACCACAGAAATTGATAGGTATTAATTCCTATCTTTTGATACGTAGTGATATCAGTAAGTATCGATGCCTAATGATATAAAAATCAACATTGAAATTGATAGCTATGGATGCCTACCAATATTGAGATTAATTTTGACAGACATTGATATTAAAGGTATTGAGTCCTTCAAGTAGGCACCTTAATCTTTGAATGCCTACTGGTATCAAAATTCATATTGAAATAGGTTTTGATGCATTCTAATATTAATATTTAGTTTCAAAATTAGGAGGTACTGATAAGTTTACTTATCAATGCATTAAGATAGATATTGAAACTGACATTAAAAACAAAGGTATTGGTGCCTATTGATATCAAAAGGGAATGATGTGTATAAATATCAATGCCTGTCAATATCACAATTTTGAAATTAATAGGCATCAATGGGTAGTGATGCCAACGGATACTGACATCAATAAGTAGCGATGCCTATTGGTACCAAAACAGGTATCAAAATTTATAGTATTAATATCTTTACTATGCCTAGGTCCGTTGGCCTAGGTCCAGTTTAGAGAGATGAGATGGCAGTGGCTCAGTGTGTCAGAATTCCTGTTTAATTACACTGATTCGTTATATCCCTTAAGTTCAGTGAAGATAAACGTTGACTGGTCAGACTTACTGGGAGATGTAATGTAGTTAGATGCAATGATGGAAGGAATTTACAACTTGGAGAACTCCCTGATGCTTTAGTGATGGTGCACTCCTGAAATGAAGAGCAGAATCTGTTTCTCATTCTTCTTGAGACAATCTAGACCCATATACAGATATCAAGTTCACGTAGCCCTCAGTGTCTGTATTTATTTCTGTATTTGAAAATATCTGTGTCCATACTGCTACAGACAACTTCTTTTCTTTCAAAGAAAAAAATGTCTGAGAAATGCAACTTTTTATTCTAACTTTACTTTTTCTACCACTGTCCCATTTAAGTTTCCTTAAGGTGCTTTAATACTAAATGGACATTTTGGCTTTTTTTCTCTTCTTAAATTGTTACTCCACAGTTAGCAGGCTTTGTAATATTCCTGAAAAGCTCCTAGGTTATTAAATCAAGGAGAGCTTTTAAGGAGAGAACCCTCATGGAAAACATGCTGTTTCTCTATCCTTTTCTTCCCTAGTTTTCTTCCATGGTTTTCTCAAATGGTTTCTCCCTCAAGTATTTGTGCTAATCATCACAAGGTGCATGCATATATGTTAATGTGCTAGTTCTGAGAGGGGATGTCCTGTGACAGGAATCTCTTCATCCTCCTTCCCTGCCTTTTGTTGGTTTGTGATGTCAAATTGTCCTGGAGAGCACAAACCGAGTTCCTCTTAGATTAAACTAAAACAATAGGCAGGCTACAGGCCCATATATTTATAGTGCTTTAACTGCTAATGGTCATTCAGTGCAGGGCAGAGCCAGTATAAAGCATTTCTCCTTCCCTCCAGTAACACCTGTAAGCATGAGGTCTTAATTTACAGCTACACCTGTTTTGCTACTCAAACTTCCTCTCAGTGTGCTGCACAACTTGCTAATGAAAGTACAGCCTCAGCTCTGCTGTATTCTCATCCTCCTAAAAGAAAAATATTAAAAATGTGGTGTGAGTCCTAAAAATAGGCTTAAATATTTGCATTTTGGTGCTGTTTTCAACAGAATAACATTTCCTGCTGAAAAATGCAGATCATCAGTACAGTGGTTTGGTGTCTTAGTCTTTAAAGCATCTGTTTAATCCTGGTGTTTTCAGATGTAGGTGAAGTTTAGCAGGGAATTCTGTTGATGGTTACTAGAGTGAAATAGAATTCAGTTCTTTCACAGATATTCTTCGGTGAATTAAAAGAGCAGTAGATCTTATTTTCACCACTCAAATAAGCTCAAGGGGCTCTTATCTGTACTGAAGGAACACATTTCTGAAGTGCGGGAGGACTGTTTCTTAATGCTGATGACTTTAATGGAACTGTACTTGCAGATCTGAATTTCACTCATTGGCATCATAGAACTCCAGAGTTTTTCCAGAGAAAATCCTTCCTGTTTATTTGTGCTGTTTGTTTATACATGGTGGTTTTTTCTTCTAAACAGCAAGAATATGGATAGCATGACTCTGCCACAGCTCAAACCATGGCATGGATGCTTTCAAAAAACATGCCATTGTGGTTTTTCTCTGAATGTTTGTTACTAACCAAAATAAACAACATTGATTCCTGCTGCTTTCTGTCTGGTTCTGCAGATGGCTTTTACAATGGAGGTAGTCCTAAAGTATAAATAAACATCAGTATTCACCGATAAATTAGCAAACTCCATTTACTTCCTGAATTCTCTTTCACCCTCACCAAGTGTACAATAATTGAGGAAATGCACTCCGAGAAATGTCAGCTTTATGATGCAAGGAATAAGGTCGCTTCAGCATTACTTCTGTGAAGAGTTCCACAAGTCTAATGTGATTTATGGCAGAAGTAGGGGTCAAACCAAAACCCTAACCATTCTGCCAGGTAAACAGGTAACGGCTCAGCTGGCAGATGAAGGAACTTAAAGGTATTATGATGAATAATACCATGAAAAGAAATCTGGATTTACAGGTCTTTTGCCAGCTTCATTTGGGATGGTGCAAACAAGCGCACTGGGAAGTGAGGAAAAGCTAATGCTTGGTGAGCCTTCTGTTTCAGCAAGCAGCTCTGTGTAAAATAGGGATAATTGTGTACTCAGAGGACTTTAATCTTAGTTTTTTAGACTCTTTAGAGAATCAGGTTGGTAGGCACATGAATGCATTTAGAATTTAAGAGTCTTTTAAAAGCTAAATCTGCAAACTGCTTGTGGTTGCTAAAATGGAGATTTACAAGTGATATGTTGCACACAGAGTTAAGGATCAGTTTGCTTCAGTAACCATGTGCTTCCTAAAAAAATGAGCTGGAAATTGGAGTGTTCTGAGGCACAGATGTAGAAAATGGCCTGTTTTGGGGAAAGTTAGTGTTGGTTGATTTGGAACAGCAATTGGGCTATGGTAAATTGCAGGAAAAAGTGACTGATAGGGAGCTAGCGAGTGCTCTGGACATGGACCAAAGATGCCAAAGAGAGAGAGAATACTTGAGCCTGTTCCATCCAAGCACGCCTAGATTGCCTAGGCTGTGATGTTTTTGAGCGGCCGACAGAGCCCAAGTGCCAGGGCAGTTGCTTGGAGGAACAGCTGCCAGGAATGGAAACAAGATAAAGAGTATCCATGAGGAACAGGAGAAGAGGAAGTAAGTATTAAAATGGAAGAAAAGGCTCAAGACAGGTTCTCCTCAATTAATAGCAGAATTTTGAAGGGGAAACTTTGTATCGGCTGAAGCAGAGTAACCCTTCAGGGAAATTATAGGCTGTGTTCTGGCAGACAGAGCTAGCCTGTGATTTCTGGTGAAAAGATACTTTGAAAAGTGCCATCTACTTTGGCTGTGTAGATTATAAATATATTGGTGAAATACTGTTGTGCTTTAATTACCTATTCCTAGGAAGGGATGGCTCATCAGATTTTGGGCTTAAGCTCGTGCACTTTCCACAAAAACTTTATAGCCAGCTCCTGCTTTGAAATAAGAAACCAAATTGCAGATTGTTTTCTTAGATGGTTGGAGCTTGGTATATCTTACAAACAATTTTCTCCTGAAAATGTTATTGCTATGGTCAGTATCAATGAAATTCTTTAGTTTACTGCCTTTGCTGTTTATCAGAGGACTTTCTGTTCATTCAAGAAAGGTTTACTGTAATTATGGCATAGATTTGAACCTTGAAGTAAAACCACTACAAGGGTCTGGAGGATTTGGAGTGAAAGAGTTCTTTTAGTTGTGTAGGATTTAAGTTGTTTGATTTATTTGACCTTTAATTCAAAGTACAAATGCTGGTATCAATAAGTGTAGAAGGGCTTTGACCTTGTATCATGGGGCACATTTAAGATTTCACGGAGTACTCCAAGAAGATTCTAAAAATTATGTCCCAAAATTGGGGTAAAAAAAAAGAAGAGGAGAGGCATTTTATGTGTTTTTTCTTTCAGGACTGCTACTGTAATACTAGAACAGAAAAATTAGTCATTCCTAAGTCTGGCACTTAAAACATCAAAGAATAAGTTTGCTTCTCCCTATGAAATGTGGCAGTCAGCAGTTCTTGCATAGATAAAAAAAAGGACAAAAATGTTAGGAAATGAGGACATTCCAAACTCTGGATCACACATTCTGCACACCCACTAAGGGACACATTGTGGTTTATCATTTACCACCAAATAGCTGTGGAATTGCCCTTGTATATGTTTCCTTCTGATTTGGGTACGTTTTGGGTTGGTTTTTTGGTTTTTTTTTTTCCTGTATGTGAAGATAGAAAACGTGTCCTGTGCTCCTCAAATGTCCTGTGCTCTTGTAGTACAGGAAAAAAGAATGCCAATAATATTTTTTTTCAAAATCTAAATAGAACTCCACAAGTATCGGAAATTATTTTTGCAAGATGATTTTGAATTACCGTGAAAAATCAGTATTTTCTAAAATTAACAAAAAATGGGTGTACATTTTAAATAAATGACTGTGATGACATTTCACTCATTGCTTCTGTTGTCTGTGTGACACAAAATATGCACGTGCACACAACAGGGACAACATTGTTCAAGGACTGAACATGTGTTCATTCCTGCACATGTTTATAAAGTTCTTCTCTTGGAGTTATTTCACTAATTTCAATGCAATAGAAGTATCTCTTGATTTCTGCTGTACTAGTGAGATCCCCGCTCTCATCTTTTTATAATTCTCTTTGTCACTAAAAGAAAATTGTGAGTGCTTCCGAATGCAAAAGCAGCAAATTGCTGGTGACACAGCCATTGGTTGCCCTGGGAGTACTTGCTGCATCCTTCAGTTTAATTTGCTTAATATATGTAATTAATTAGGCAACTGCAAAACGATAGAAATGTATTTGTGGATTCAGCCTCTGTAAATTAGTGATAAACAATTTGATACTGCAGGACATTAGTGCTTTCTCTGTGGGACTAATGATTTCTAATGCCTCAGCAGTCATTTGTGGAGCTCATCATGTTTACCTATTAAAATGAAATCATTACATTTTGCTGTAGAAATCATAGAATGCTTTTGGTACTACCTGCTGTGAATTTGGCTGTGAATTTCTGATCATGAATAGCACCTGAATCCAGGTGGGCAGGACCCTGTCCACTAAAACAAGTATTTTGCACAAAGGCAAAAAGAGGTCTCCTAAAGTGTGGAGATCATTTAAAAGGTTTGGACCGAATAGCTGGAACGTGTCTACTTGTCTGCAGAGAGCTTTAGTGCGGCAGGTGCTGTGCCCACATTTTGTGCAGCTGGGCAGCTACACATGCAGCTCCTCAGTCTGCCTGCACCAATGATAAAATCTTTTGTGCATGAAAAGCCGTAGGAAAAAAAAAAAAAAAATTGGAGGCTCAACTGAAAGAATTTTCAAAATGAAGCTCAAGACCAAGCCTTCCTAATTTCCTGTACAGCACTCTTGTTTTTCTTCCCTCAGACTGTTTAAGGGAAAGCGATAATTTAGCTGGGGTCCAGGCACAAGGTTACGAATGTCATCTGTACCCAAGAGATAAGCGACGTAACCTCAGTGCAAAGAAAAAAAAATTTGCAACTTCACTTGTTTGCAAAAGTGGTGGTTTTTTTTCTTTCCTTGAGGAAATTCTTGTGTTTTTTTGGCAGTGTCAGGCAGCGTAACAAACTTAGGAACGTAATCGTAGAGTCAGTAGGTCTATGATTTTTGGAAAAGACCTTTAAGATCATCGAGTCCAATCAGGATGGCAATTAGATGGGACTCTTCTGGATGAGCCTTTTGAAGCCTGGGGTCTTGAGTGTCTCTGTCCCTTGTTTTAACTTGCTCCACCTGCCAAATCCATTAGAAAATGGGTGATTTGTTTACTTTTGCAAGCTATGGAATAAATATACAGGAGATTTTCCTGTATATGAAAATGATTTCTCACTAGGGAACTGTAAGATGAACGTAGTGGAATTAATAATAAAGTACAAAAAAGGTAAGATATTTTAGCTGGTGTCCTATGTATGTAGTATGTGTAGCAAAAGTGTTATTTTTCACAGGGTTGAAAGTGTCTATTTTTCGGCTGTGAAGTGTGAACAGGGTTAGGATAAGCAAACACCTTGTTAAGTGGGATTTCATTTGGTGCTGATGTTGGAAATGACATGCAGCTTTTAAACCCTTTGTCAACTAATTCCTCACTGGATGTTCAGGTTGAGGTGGTGGTTTTCAGTCAGGGCACAATGTGTTGTGTGTGATATATCAGTTTATTAAGAAATATCATATAGTTCGAATGGCAATGGCTATATGGAATTCTCTGTAATTATAAACCATAGGCTTGGGGAAAAGCCTAGCTCCACAGAAGTTAGTGGCATAAACACCCATTCACAAAGAAAAGAGACTTTCAACTCATGCTTTTGGTTTCAATGGCTGCTTACAAACCACAAGTACATGGAAGGAATTTTTAAAGTAAGACAAATATTGGTGTCTTCTTTCCCTAGCTGGGCTTGGGGACTTCCAGGCTTTCGGATACTTATGAAAACAAAGCAAGCACGTGTGTATGGAGTAGCAATGGATTTTGTGTGTTTGTTGTAGCTTGATTTTCTGGAAAAAAAAATATAGAATTCAGGGTATTCGTGGAGCTTTGGCAACTTTAAAAGGATTAAAAACCTTTAACCATGTGATGTTGATTGCATTCTGAAGGACAACCAGCTTAGTTGGTCAATGAGCTTCCCTCACCGGGGCCAGTATTTTCAATACTTATTATTATACTTATTTGATACCTGAACTGCCAGGGCTCACACAACCAGTGACCTTGGGCTCTCTTTACTTTGTCCGAGGTGTGGGACCTCTTTGCTGTCCCTGATTTCCTTCACTGAAGTCAAACTCCTGCCAACAAGCGAACTAGGATCTCTGAACCTTGTGTCAGGCACTACTGAGTGCACCACACTTGCAACATTTTATTAAGGAAGTCATGAAGGATGCTTGACTTCTTTAAAAAGAGAGAGACCCCAAAGAACCCACAGGAGCAGCTCTTGCAGAAGATAAACACGTAAAGACAAACATGTAAAAGAGACAAATCGAGGCTTTAGGCTCCAGTGTCAACACGCTGCGAGAGGAAAAATGCCTTTGCTCTCTCTGTGGGCCTGTCCAGCCTGTCAGTCAATATGTGCTTTATTACACACGTTATCGATCCAAAGCACCACACCAGAGCGCCAGTACACTTTGTACTCTGGCATGGGACTGGCTGCTCTGGGGCTGGCGCTCTTTCAGCCTTTCCTGAACTTGCCTTCTGTAAACTCTGTGTGCTGTGGCCTGAGACTCTATCTTAAGCAATTGGGCCCTTTCCCAGAAGAGATCTGAGACACTGTGGGCTCACCTTTAGCTTTGGCTGAGGGCAGAGATGCTGCCATGGCTGGCTGAATATTTGAGAAGCTGAGTAGGCTGGAACTGGGGTTTTGGCAGCTACATAAGGATTTGTGTGCCCACTATAGGATGTGCTTGTTGTTCCTTTAGGGGCACCAGGTTACAGGCAGTTGGCACATTTACTTTGCCCCAGTTCTTACTCTTCCACGTGAAGAAAGTAATCTGCCTCAGATTGTCAGAGACATAAAAGTGCAATGGTTTAAAAGCGTGTCCTGGATGAAAGACAGAGAGAATCTTTTCTGACTTGTGCAATTTGAGGAGCAAACACGGCTGTTTACCCTGTGCCAAAATCTGCCCACATAAGCAGATCAGACTTTTTTTTTTTTTTTTTAATGTTGTTCTGGAAGGTCAGAGACTATTTTTTGCTGTTTTGTTTTTTGTTGGTTTTTTTTTTTGTTTTTTTGGTTTTTTTGCTTAGTAAAGCAAAGTTCACAGAAACCAGAGTAATGATCCGATTTCCAATTTTTCTTCATTCTTCCCTGTGTGCTTAGTTAAATATAACTGTGGCAGTCTCACCTTTGAGCAAAGATGCTGGAACTTCAAAATAAGCAATAAACTCCTTTTTCCATTTATAAAAAAAAAAAAAAGTAACCTCAGAATTACTGGTATAAATGGTACAAAATTGCTCGAGGGCTGTTTACATCCTGAGCCCTGAAAATCTGCTGTGCAGCTGTTTGGGGTTCTGCCTCTGGGCATCCTCATGCTCAAAAACTGTGCCACCTCCTGTAAGCCTCACTGCTCTCGTGGAGTCAGAAGCAGAAATTTGGGGTTAGGCACATTCAGTGTGCAAACGCAGTGTTAAGGGTAGCTGACCCCTCATGTTGTGTATGTTTCCAAAAGCACTGAAGGATTAGCCTGCTGTAATGTGTTAGGGCTGAATCATGAATTAGAGTCTCTTCGCTTCGCCAGGGGCAGTTTTTATTTGTATCATCTCTTTACAACTATGTCTCAATATCTTATTTGCAGAAGAGATAATAATTCTCTCCCTGATAAGGGTACTGTGGCTTTTCTCATGTTGGGGGATTTTTTCCTGGGTGTGTATTTCTGATAAGCTCTTAGCAAAGTGGAAGTGTAACAGTGAGCACTGTGTTGGTTTGGGTATGTGCTAAGGACACAGCTCGGGCCAGTTTCTGCAAGGTTATGTGGCCCATGGATATATGTCCTAAACTGCCCTCTTTATCCCAGTAGCTCCCTGCTTTTTTCGGGGGGGCGAGAGATGGAGGGAGATTAGATAAGGGCTTGGTTTTCCCCTATTCTGTAAACATTCTTTTGTGCTGAATATTCCAAGCCTCTTGTTCCGAGTCCTGTTTGATACTGTCGAACCTCTGAACATACACAGTAGTGAAACATACGTCCATGAGGTAGCTTTTATAACATCCATGTTGATTAAAACATCCCAAACTGTTTTGTGTGCTTATTTACACAGTGGAACTTGTAGAAAAGCTCAGCAATCAATACTGCCACAAGGAGAAGATATTTAGTTGAGTTTTCTCGATAATTTTTCCTACTTGTTAAACACTGAATAACTTAATTTCTAAAATATATAATTGGAAAAGTAAAATAGCTGAAATAAACAACAGTTGTCTACTTGACTTGACTTTATCTAGTAGTGATGGCTTCTTTACACCCTTTACCTTTGTGTACTACTGAGCTAAATTACTAATATTTGAAGTAGGTTTCAGGACAACTGCATCTGAAATCAGTGGACCTCTGACTATTTAAGGAAAAAATTTGCCCTTTGTCGAAATCATGATTGCCACATCCCCTAAGAGGGATTTCAAGCATGGAAACTGAGGAGAGGGGCTCACACCTATTGAGGACAAACAGAGTATCTCCTATGCATTGTAACTTATGGCTAATTGTCCTAGGTTTGCTTTTTGCCACGGAAGGTGTAGGATTTCTCAGCCCTTATGGAAGACCTCAGTTTCATGGCCTGCAAACAGCTTTACATTCAATGGACTGTGAGCCATTGCATTTGGAAGAAGTTGTCCCAGGAGACATCACAAATAGAAGCAACTCTGTGGCCATTCCATCAAGTACCAAATGGAACCCAAAAGGACCACATGGGGAGTTACTTCCAAGATTTCTGCTCTTTGTAGACATGTTATCACAAACTTTTTAGAGCAATTTGAACAGCTGATCTTTCTTTTTTGAGTTAATCTTTTTCTGACTTTTAAGGACCCAGAGTTGCAAATTTTTTTTAAAGTCATTTTGGCACTAAGTTGTTACTGAAAAAAACCTGATTTTTGTACTTCCCTGATAAATTGGTACCACTTCTCCACTTCTAGCAACCAGCTATCAGGTTGCACTCTGCAATCAGAAAATCTGTAATCAGATTCTTTTGAACTCTTCCACAAGTCTTGTCACAGCACCTTTCTTTCACTACGTGATTTCTGCCTGCACAAACAAAATTTAATGCTGAAATTCATTTAGATTAGCTGTTGTAATGTTGCTTGATGAGCTGCCAGATAGACACGTGTAGATACTTCAGCTGAGATTTGATCTGTTGCTGCTAAACTCTCACTTGCCTGAGGTTTCCATAATCCTTAGGGCGTTACCTCGGCAGCTAATTACTTCTCTCATCATGTACAAAATTGTGTTATTTCCCTTAAAGGTGATGCATCATCTTCATCCAGCTTAATTTGCAGACCTGCAAGGTAACTATCTGCTTCCAGTTGTTCCGTTGAGTTGATTGTTCTACTGGTTTCCTGTCAGATTCCACTTTTCAATTACAATAATTTGGGAACATGTGATTTCAGCACCTATACTTATAGATTTTTGAATGAAGTTAATTTTACTTACTGGGCATACCTGTCCCTACTTCCTTTTCAGATGAATGCACAGTGTCAGCAGTTGCATATCCATGCAATGACTGTGTCTGACTTGCAAAAACATTTTAAGATATCTATGTGCAAAATGTCATGGAGGTATACTTTGTACTGTGTTATGTGCTGTGGACCAGGCCAAAGGAGAGGATATGGTTTAATCATTAGAAACCTCGGACTGAGAGGCATTACTTTAGGTTTCTATTCTTGGTTTTAATGCTGACTTAACATGTGACTTGTGCAAGTGATATAACCTTTGTATGCCCCTGCCTACCCACAGATAAAATTAGTATTATAATCTCTACTTCTCAAGTTTTGTCATTAAAAACAGTACACTAGTCTGTCTGCTGCAAGCCCCATCTGAAAGCCTGCTAAATATAAAGTTCAGCTCTGAGGATTCGTTTTCATCCCCTTTCCATCCTCATCCTTCACTGGCACAGCTTCTCCTTGCTGAGGTACTGGCCCATACACCCAGTTAGTGATCTCTCACAACTACATCTCAGTAAGCCAAAGGAACTATAAACCAGAAGAATGAGGGCTGTGAGCACAGGAGAAATCACATCTTTGGTATATGGCCTATGAATAAACAAATCAGTCTCACAAGCAATCCTGGTAGCTGTAAACCTCAGCTTCAGAGTCAAAGGAAATAATTTACTACCTGAGTTAAGCCTTTTTGACCTGCCTAATCCAGACACACCAAATTTTGGTAGTTGTAGATAATGAGAAGAACGAAGAAGCCAGAGCACCAATTAGTGGGGAGTTCTTTGCTTAGTTTTGTGAAGCCACATTGCCACAAATGATGTATTTGGGTTGGACCAAACGGTGACAACTCTGTTCCTCTATGGCCCATAGATGAGCCGTGTTGAGTAAGTTTTATTTCTGCAGGAGTTAAAAATACTGCACTTATGCAACTTGTAAGTGGTATAGATTTACATATGCATGAGTCAAAATCTTTTTTTTTTCCCTTGCTCGTGTGAGCAGACCAGCTAGAGACAAAATGGACCTCAACAGGAATTGGCCCCAGCATTCATCTGTCTTATGGCTCTGCTCTACAAAATATCTCTAACAAGAGATATGAAAGCTGTCTGGAAAATCCCAGTCTTTAAGTACAATCTAGTGTTGACAGTGCTGATTTGGATCTGTACTGTTCTTCTCCTCAAGTTTGTAATCTTCAAAATAAAAAACAAAAGAGAAAATGGAAGTTCCTGAAAGCTGGAGCCAAAAGAGCAGAAGAACAGTTTTGAGTTTTAAGTGATACTCTTGGGCTAAATTTAACAGTGAGGAGAAACTCAACTTTGTTAGCTCCACCTTCATGCGTGAGACTGCAAGAATTAGTGGAAAAGAGTCCAACTGTAAAAGGAGCATTATCAAATTAAAAAATAAAAAAAAGAAGAAGAAGAAAGAGAGAAGGGAAGGAGGGAGGAAGGAAGATATTTCATTAGCCACTGCTGCAGCAACAGATTTCCACAAAAGGGTGGAAAAGAGCCACATAGTCTTTCCTTGGATTTGTGCATCTGCTAAAAAATAACCAAGCTAAGAGGGAGAAATTAAGAAACTAATCAAACAATTAAAAAATTAAGATAAAATTCAATAAATGAGTGAGTATATCTGACGAAACAACTTGGAGAAGGGACCAGAAGTTCTGTGTGTTAGCACAAAGCCTAACTCTAAGCCTGATACATATTCTCTGAGTGTTCCTGGAATGATAGAGTGATAACACTGATAGAAAGATAAGTGACAGAGGCACAGAGCCTTATGACATTATTTATTATAACAAAGTACCTGCCCTGCTGAGAGGGTAAATACCTATTAGAGACAAAGGCTGATGTCAGAACTTCTACTGACTCTACTTACAGCAGAATTTTCCTCATCACCTTGACGTGTTAGCCAGTGCAGGTAGCAGAAGACTCTCTCTCATTTGACCATAGCTATACTGGTATACAACTTCATACCTGTAGTGCTGAAGCAGTACAGGAAGCAACCTTTCCTTTTTGTTTTCCAATCACTTCCAAAATTTTTCTTCCAGCTACTAGCCCTTTGATTCTTTTAATATTTCCTTTTAAAACATAGAAGTGTATTATTCCAGAGAAGTCTCTGTGGATACACTGTACTCAGAGACAAAATGGCATCTTTGTTCCAGTTGTGTAACCCTCCTGTAAGGACTAGGCTAGCTGCTTGTAGAGCACAGAGGACTCACATTTGGGGAGTTTTCTACAGTAATGGAGATAGTTGCTACTTTTTAAAAACACAGCCCATCACTCATGGTACCATGAAAACATCAATGGTATCTTAAATTTGAAAACAATCATATTATCTCAAATGTATGGCCTTACATGGCTTCCAAGAGAAATGTTTCCTAAAATACAAGGTGTAATATAAACTTGGCTGTATATGCAAAGGAAAACTAATTACAGAAAAACAAAAATACTGCCTCAAATCCAAGGAAAGTTGAGACAGAAAAGTTTCTATCATTCCTCTTGAGAAATCAGAGCCCATTTACATTTAAGCTCTTCTCAGAAGCTTGTTCTGAACTTCTTGGAAAGAATTCAGGAAAGTAGAACAAATAGCATTTCTTGTGATTCTTCAGTCTTTTACAATGGACAATATTATTTAAAATTAATTAGAAGAAGAATCATCATCTTAATCCAGTAGAAGTGCACACCTCTGTATAATAAATACCAACTGACAGTAGCTTTGCTAATCTTGATTACTCTTTATGAACTTATGAGAAGTAGTCCCTGAGCTCCTGAGGGGCCTGCAGACCACTGAAGGGAAGAACTCTGACCTATTCTGTTCTGGGGTTTATACCATGGCACAGCAGCAGGCATATGCTGTCGAGGAAATACAAAACAACTAAGTCTCCAGTCAGTATTGGAAATTAACACCCCTGGAAGTTCAACGGTAAGGTGACGGGGGCGTGCCAGTAAGTTTATTGTAATTATCAGGTGCTATGATGGGGTGCATTGCATGGATCATCATAGATGTTCCTAATTAGGCTGATGTACAGAAAGCTATGCCAGCAGGTATCTTTACAGGTCTGGATGCCAAGGCAAGAGCAGGAAAAAGTAGGGGATGTGTGCATTTTTGTACTTTCATGTAGTAGAAAACAAGGGAATCAAAGTCTTAGGCTCTAAAATCTGAAGGTGCTTCAGGGTTTTCTGTGAATAAAACCACGACTGTCTGATTTTCACGGTGAAAAAAATATCTCCGGGGGGGAGGATGTTTTTGTAGTAAAGTACAACTTTTTAGGATGCGCAGATTCAATGCAAGTAACTGTTTCATTATTGGGTAGGTGGGTGGGTGAGACGGCTGAATAAATGACTCGGTTTGCACGGATGAGTAACGACCCAATTCCTCTGCTGAACTAAGGTGTGATTCTTTGGCAGACTGATATTGCTGTGGAGGCTGCATTAATTTGTATTTGCATACTGTGGAGATTACTTTACACAGATCGCCTTAATTCTGTGTCTGAGCTTATGTTGAATCTTCTCTGTGGTTTTTATCAGCTCAGACTATGTCTGCTCAGGAATTCTGCTCAAAAGGGGGAGTTTTTCACTCAGGGAGCACAGGTGTATGGCGTGAGGTAAAGCGATTTACGTGGAAAAATAAGGGAATCTGCATTCAAACACGCTTTTTAGGTAATGGGAAGTTTAGTATGTCATTTGGTGCCAATTTAAGGTAATTTCCTCTCCTGCTAGAAAGATGTGAACTGAACCGCAGATTGCGTTGGCTCTTTCTAGTCTTTGACAAGTATCAAAGTTAACGAGCCAGAGGGATAACGCTGGGGGCTGAGAATAGGGAGCGTGCAGTTTTATTCTTGCCCCGGCAATTATGCTCTACGCATGTGGCCACAGCGTTTAACTCTTGGTGCCTCAGTTTCTCTGCCTTGACAAATTGTGACTCATGCGTTCTGCACAGGGAGCCAGTGCAGCGCTAGAATTCCTGCTTGCGAAATCGGCTTAAATCTTTCGGAGAGAAGCGTTAATGGTTGCAGGGTAAGGCCGGCAGTGCCGCGGGCGGGATGCGGGTGCAGACACGTATCATTTCCCAGCTGGCAGCCGCACAGCGTCGCCTGCCCATCTGCATTTTGCAGCCCGCTCGATGGCGAGCGGGAGGCGGCGGTGGCCGGCCGGCCGCGCTCCCCCGGGGCTCCGGCGCCGAGGGGCGGCGGGAGCCCCGCGCGGTGCGGCCNNNCCCCGAGCCCTCCGCGCAGGGGGAGCCCGGCCGCGCCGCCCGCCCTCGCCGCCGCCGCCGCGCCGCCGCCAGCAGGTAACCGTGCCCGCCGCAGCGCCAGCCGCGGAGCCGCCAGCACAGCCATATTTGATGGGGTTTTTTTGTCGCTCCGGAGGCGGCGGGAGAGCAGTTTCGTGCCGAAGGTCGCTGCCTAGTGGAAATAAGATAGTACGTCATTAACATGGCGCCAAGAGCCGCGCCGCTCGGAACGGGGCGAGGGGAGGCGGCCGAGTTGCGGCTCCGCTATCCCACAAGCAACTTGTGCGGGGCTGGGGCGGGCGAGGGCGGGAGGGGAGGCTGCGCTGCCGCCCGGCGAGACCGGCCGGTGCCGGCAGCGGCGGCGGCTCCCTTTTTGTTCCGCTGCGGGCAAGTGGGGGACCGCGCAGCTCCCCAGGTGCAGCGGCCAAGTGAGCCGCCGGTGTGCCGTGCCGTGCATTGCCGTGCCGTGCATTGCCGTGCCGCCGGCCCTGCGCCCCAGGCGTCGCTGCAGGCTGCGCCGCGGGGGCAGCGCCGGGTATCGCCCGCCGCGGAAAGTAGGAAGCGTTGGAGCAACTTGGTAGCCAGATGGCAATGGCAGAGCGCGCGTCCTGCTCGGAGACTGATGTGTAGGAAGGGGGTGGGGGAGAGCCATGGCCACTGTGTGTCACCGTGTTACCCAGATGCCCACGAGAGCCGTCGCCTCTCGCCGCGGGCGAGGAGCGGTGTGCGTGGGAGAGGAGGTGTTTCGTGTGCAGGAGCAGCTTTGTTTCCCTCCCTCTACCCCCCAGTCGCACTTGGGTTTGGCTTGTGGGGGGGAAAAAAAAAAAATGCTTGGAAAGCATAAAAACTGCTCATCGGTGAAATTAAACAGAAGTTGCCTTTCGGAGCGGGAGAGCCGCAGCCGGTCAGCCGCCTGCTTGATGGGCACCGGTGGGTGCTCCGCTGGAGGCGCGGAGCGCAGGGCTGTCAGAGCTGGCCCTGTCCCCTCCCCGGCGGGCGCGCGGTGTCTCCAACTTGCCCGAGCCCCGAAGTGCACGTGTTTGAGAGTGGGAAAAGGCGGGGAAATGTGTGCGGCGCTGCCCGGCCCCGCCGGGGCGCGGGGCGGCATCGCAGCAGCGGCCGGCAGGTGCACGGCGACCCCGCCGCGCCCGACCCCCGCCCNGCAGGCCGAGGGGCGAATCCGCGTGGCCGGGCCGGAGTTTGTGGACGAGGGAGCGGAAAGGTGGCCGGCGGTGTTGGGGCGCGAACGTAACATCACAGGGGGACCGCGGGGAGCGGCGGCGAACGCCCCAACTTGCTCGGGGCGGCGGTCAGGGCAGCTCCGCGGTCCGGGTCTTGCCCCGGTGCGCGGCGAGCGGGACGGAGCGGGGCTGCGGCATTTCTGTGTAACGGGCCGCTCTCCCCGGGGAGGTGAGTGCGGCTCCAGCCATCGTTCCACTTGTTCCAGTTAGACAAAGCCGCCCTGCCCGGCCCCGGGCTCGCATAGTCCCCTGTTCCGAGGAGAATTTTGGCGGTGTTTGTTTTTTTTTCTTGGGGAGGAGGGCGAGATGTTTTGTTGTTTTGGTTTTATTTGTGGATTTTTTTTTTATTTGCTTTTCCCTTCCCGTTCGCGCCCGCCCGTTCGTTCCCGATAGGATGATTTTGGGAAGGGTGGAGGCAAAGGGTGTTTGTTTGTTTGCACCGCCTGCTGGTTGGTTTCCTGTGACAAGAGGTGATAACACAGTTTCCAGAACTGTCTGGGAGTGGGAGGAGAGACAGACACAGAAAATGAGCTCGTCTCCGAGCTGCCGCTCGATCCGCCGTCCCGTCCACCCCCTCCACGGCAGCGTGGCCACGGGGGCGGGCGGGGAAGGTGCCGCGGCCGTTTTCGGCAGTGACAGGGCTTTGAGGGAAAGGCGGCGGAGCCGGGGGCACCAAGTTTGATTTGCAGCCGTGGCCGA
>VZTF01003764.1:42628-146485 GCA_013397755.1 Cnemophilus loriae | reverse complement strand
CTGTGTTCTGGAGGGCATCAGGCATGGCATCACCAGCTGGGGAAAGGAGGGGATTGTCCCAGTTTGCTCTGCACTGGTGCGGCCTCAGCCCGAGTGCTGGGGGCAGCTTTGGGTGCCAGAATATAAAAAAAGACGTGAAGCCATTAGAGAGTGTCCAGAGGAGGGCCACAAGGATGGTGAAGGGCCTTGAGGGGAAGCCGTATGAGGTGTGGCTGAGGGCACTTGGTCTGTTCATCCTGGAGAAGAGGAGACTGAGGGGAGACCTCACTACAGTTACAACTTTCTCGTGAGGGGAAAACTGGTTTTTCACCCAGGAGGTGGTTGGGCACTGAAGGTTCCCCAGGGAAGTGATCGGAGCACCAAACCTGACAGAGTTCACAAAGCATTTGAACAACACTCTTGGGCACATGGTGTGACTCTTGGGGCTTGTCCTGTGCAGGGCCAGGAGTTGGACTCCGTGATCCTGACAGGTCACTTCCAACTCAGCATAATCTGTGATACCATGATTCATTTTTGGACAGGCACATTCATTTTTCTTTACAAGACTGCTAGATTGAGTACACCTAAGTCCACTGGACTTTCAAGACCTGACAATATCCTGTTATCAGCCTATGAATGCTAGCATGGGAGGTGCTCAAATTGACTTTGATAACCTGTAGTAAACTCAAATTAAAATGAATTAAAACCGTTTACTGTTAGGGTAAAACATGGCTACCATGGGAATTGGGCTGGGGAGCTTGAGTGGCACTTGGGTCTTGTGCTGAAAAACAAGATGAGGTCTAGGAATTCCTGACTGTTAGAAGAGTGATGTGTGCCTGTGCGTGGTTATGTGTGTGTTCTGTGAGATGATAAAACTCAAATATGTGCTACTGAGGAAACGGATGACAGGAGGGAACTTGTGTTAAAGTGCTGTGGCGGGGAGCTGCAAGGATGGTTCATTATGTGTGTCAGAGACTGAGCAATTGTGCTGTGGTGTTGTAAAGCACTGTAGAGGTCGTATGGATCGACGCATTGTTCAGCAACTACAATTGGGGAGCCATCAACTGATAGTAAATTTCAAGTAGCATTGCTGTTGACAAGAGATAAAAGGCTATTGCTGCTTCCGTTTTGATCTTGAATGAGATTATTGTATAATAATATGCTGTAAAGATAAGGAAGATAGATGGGCATATCCTCCAGCAACAGAAAAGTGCGAAAGGAAATTTGGCTACGTGAAACGATGTCTTAGGTTGTGTTTGCTTGCATGCTGCTTTCTCAGTGGTAAGGCCTGAAGACTTCTGCCCAGCCAGCTCTTTCTGTAATTGACATAATGGAAACTGAATAGTTTGCTTCTGTTTGCTTTGTGCTGGAATTTGAGTCCAGACATGGAGATATTTCTAGGTGATGTGGAGTCCCTACTGTAAGGAGCTGTGGGCCAGGCACTAAGTGGGGAGACTGAGCACCTCTGTTTTCTCCTCAGGCTGCAGATCTTTCTGACAGCGTTGGCAGCATCACCTAGTTGGTCTCAGAGTGAGCTGCGGAGCAGCACAGGCATCTGGAAACGCCAGTGTTAAGCAGAAGTGACAGGCAGACATAGATCCGTGTCAGGGCTGCTTTGCTCTGTTGTGCTGCCTGCCGTGGCGGGGTAGCGGGAGTGTATTTACGGTGGGAGAAGCGCTTGCAGTGATCTGAGGCTTTGAAGTGTTCAGAGGCTGTAGCAGCAGGTAGTTCTCCAGGGACACAGCTGGCTGCCTTACAGGTGGCTTTACAACAGCCTTGTGCATGATACCTAATAGCTGAGACTTCTCTGCTCATGCTGAGCAGTGTATTAGTTGTGGGGTAGAATTCCCTCAGGGCTTGAATTGTTTTATTGGTTCCAAGCAATTTTCTGTTTTGATTGGATTTTTTTTTTGGAATGAAAACGTATTCTTGACAGATCATTTAATAAAATGATGCAGTTAAAATTGATTAAGTTTTTCCTTTTGGGAAGTGTGTGTTCTTCACAAGTAGGAAAAAAGAATGCACACTCCTTGATTGCTTTCTTTTATTATCAGGAGGCATGTGTGTTACATACACCCTGTGGCAGTATTATAAAAGCACTGTATTTACAGTGTGAAGTGTTCATGGCAGCCTTGGGGAACAGAAAAAATTCCTGTTTGAGTCTGAGAAGTCCTTTGCAGCACCAGTGGTGTGTTAGAGCTCTGCCTCCCTTGCTGAGGATTATGCCTTTTTCGTGGTTTGGGATTTCTTTTTGCTTTCTGTCCTTAAGTAGATAAATGCAAAAGGAAATCCGAGAGCATGTAATAAGAGTATGATCCCTCTCTCGTTGTTCTCAGTGATGGAATCCTTTTAAAACACATGAACACCTTGGTCATCTGAAAGAATCAGAACTGTAAAAGGATCCAAATGATCTTCGTCTCCCTCTGAGAGTGATGATGCTGACTAGGCTACTGTGTTCATCCTAAACTTGCCATGATCATGTAACACTTAATAAGATACCTTTTATCTCTGATGTCTAACGATGATGGAAAGGCATGTTTTGGATGTGTTTATTTGGCTTCATGCCTTGGAGTTGTGTATTTTTCATATTTACTGTTTCTCACATGGCTTTTGGTAGTATGGGCTCTCTTAACATCTCACTGTTTTTCCATCTGTTGTGAAACTCATTCTTCCCATGAGGTATATAATGTTATCTTACAGAACTTTTATATCTTCCAAATCCCAGTGATTCAGACTTGCCTTATGATTTTTTCTTAAATTTTAATTTTATTTTACCGAAACTGAGTTTAACTCTTGTCTTGATCTTTAGTTGCTTTTCTAGTCTTGGTGATCTTAATCTGGTTTGGGACTAGGGCTAGTACTCAGAAAACCTGATGAATACAGTGATTTTGGATACTTAATGAAAGAGGGTGATTTTGGTGAAGTGTCTGGAATCTTTCTAAAATAACTGAACTAGGTTCATGTGCTTATTATAGTACAGAAGAGCTGTTTTTGATCCCGTGTTTTGTTTTGACCAGAGTAGGTTCTGCCCTCTGTATAATCCAGGGATGGTTGTTTTCTTCGTGTGCTTAGATGTACAAATCAGGTCATTAACCACTGAAGTAGGTGTAATGGCCTGTGAATTTTTACTTTCAGTGAGGTCCCTTTTCTGGATTAGGTATGAAAATACGGAAAGGATGCTTAATAGACAAATAACATCCTTTATTTTCCTCCTGCACTTCTACTGGTGTAGGCAGAGTGGGTGGATGGCTTGTTAGTGAGAGCAGCTTTGGGAAATTCAGTGACTTGGGCTTGGCACTGGTGAAGACAGTGACATTTTGCCATTAGCTTTGATGGAAGCAGAGCTGAAACTCTCGTTTGGGATTTCAAAAGCAGTTAGATTCAGTACTGTTATGGGCTGGATATTTTGCTGTCATTTGGCTGGCTCCTTCAGTTTCTTACTTTCATGTCTAAGCAGTGGTGCTGGTTTGAATCTATGAATTCAAGGCTTATAGTCTGGCTTTGTTTATTCAGTGAGTAAATGTTTTCCCTATTGACGTGAAGCCCTTGCCAAAGGTCATCTGTTAGCTGCAGTTTGTAGTAAAACCTCAGTCCCATGAGGAGTTCTTCCACCGTTTTCTCCTAGTATTATGTGGTTTACACTGCTCAGAGAAATCCAACAGCCTCTTCAGTAACAGTGTTTCTGTTACTGTTCACTGTGCATTCACCGATTTGGTGTGCAAGGAGGCAGCTATTACAGAACTACGTGAGAAACTTTCTTTCCTTATTCAGTGTAGCCAGGTAGTTGGCATGGAAAAAACACTCATTATAATAGATCCTGAGGAAGGCTGGCTCTGTTTGGCTTGTCTCTTACGCATGGAAATTTTACGTAGCGTGCTTTCATACAGCACTTAAAAAATCATTTTAAGGTGAAGCTCGTGTAGTTTTGATGATAACAGTTACCCTTTTGTGTAGCATGGAATAGTTAATTAACTATTAGTTAATTATTAAGTAACTCCAGTGACCAAACCGTTGTGTACATGGACATAGAAGGATGCATTTAAGACACTTGTTCTGATGTGTAAGACGACACAGTGAAGAAATTGAGATGGATGATAGGGCAGGGATTGTTTTACTTCTTTGTAGCTTCTTTGTGGCATGAGAGAGACCTGGAAATCCATCTGTTGATACTCATACTGAAAAAAAAAAAAAAAAAGACAACCCATGCTCTCTTTAAATTCAATTTATGATAAGTTGTCATCAGAGCTGAATTAAAGGATGCTGGTAAAGACCCAGAAGTACATCACACTGCCACTACACTAATTTTGCCAGATGCTTGCTTTACTTGGGAACAGCTGTGTTAAAGCCTCCAGACTCACCAGCTCATCTCTCACAGAATCTTGACTCAAACACACCTTGCCAGTACACCTTGTTGTTCTTAATTCTTTCTTGTATTCAAGTCCAACAGTGTACAAAAGCACTCAGATCCACAAATGAATTGGAAATTTCCAGGTGCTGACTTGCTGGTGCAGCAGTTTAACTCACTGAACACCTCAGTGGCAGCTAGTTGGTCAGATATTAATGTCTTGCCAATGGAAAATATCAGAACCCATGAGACCTGAATACTAATCTGTGTGGGTATGTATGTGCTCTGTGTCTTCTAGGGAGGCTGTTGATTAAAGAAATCACATGTGTCTGAGTGTTAAAATGTTAACATTTACATTGCTACATTACAGGAAATAAATCCGGGGTTTTTGTCATGCATTTTAGCCGTATATCTCACAGTTTTTGTGAGGGATTTTACTTATTCCCTTCTGACCCTAAGTTGCGTTTGGGCATGGGCTGATAGGATCCTCACAAGTTCATACTCCTGCTTGTGTTACTTCTTCAGTTTTCAAGGGAACATTTGAACAGAATGATACTTAAGTGATCTTGGGAGTCTGGCTTTTCTCACAGATTAATAAATGGCAGTCAGTCACTATTTTTCTTTCTTTTTCTTTTTTTTTTTCCTTTCATAGAAAGAAGGAAGAGTGCCGATAACTTCACCATCTTTTATATTAAAACTCTAACATTTGCTTAAAATGATCCTCTCTGTATTCTTACCTCAGGAGATAACATTTTTAGCTATTTGCTGGGAACATTGCTTCAATTCTGACCATTATGCATATTCTGTGTAATGCCTGTTATTCATTGCTGTGTTCCAGAGAGGTTTTATTGGGGCAGATTCCTTAATGTATCACTAACTGAAAAGAGAAGACAAACAGATAACTAAAACATAATTAATTCAGTCATATCTTTCCAATGAAAGCCTTGGACAGTTGCTTCACTTCTAAAATTATTTTTTTGTTTAATAGAGAACTGATCCCATGCTATGCTTTTGAACAGTGCTTTGTGATCCTCGAGAGATTTCTGCTGGCTGGTCTGAGGCTGAGCTGCTCTTACAAACCTTACCCTTTTCACTCCTACCATGTTTGTGCACAGGCAGTGAAGGAATGAGCAGTGTGGGAAGGCTCAGTTTGCTTCAGTTTGTCTACAGTTTGTCTACAATTAATGCCCAGATTTGCAAATTCTGATTGCATCCTTCAGAGCTCACAACTTAAGTCTTATCTTCCCTATCAGATAGACCTAGTACAAGTCCTTCATCTCTGCAACCCAGAAGGATTTATTGGCTTTTTTTTCTCATTACTGCTGTGTAGTTGGCAGTGGAAAAAACCTTCCGTACCTGTAAATCTTACTGTGTTGAAATTAGTTGATTTGCACAGGTATAATATATTCTGGTGTCAAAGCACTATCTTGTCAAAGGAGTGCAGATTCTTTCTCTTTTTCCTTTCCTCCTGTTACAATATTTCTGAAAGCTGACAGAGACTCTGTCAAACGGTTTCAAGGCAAAAAGGTATAATTTGTTTGGAATGTAGTGAATAATTATGCAGACAAAAATCGTACAACCGCACTGGGAGATCTGCTTGGGAGAAGAGACAACAGCTTGTTCTGTGGGCTCTGCTGTGTGTGTGTGACAGTGTGCTTCATTTTGCAGAGGCTTACGCCAGCAGAAATCAGGTAACCAATGTAGGTATCTAGGACATTAACTTCAAAGAGTACATTCCAGGCTATTGGCAGAGCTCCTGGCCAGTTATTGAATCTGCAGGAAGTCATTTATTGATGCTCAGGGGGAAGGATGTTATGAAGTGGCTTTTTTCAAATGCTGGGTGGAAGGCAGGTAAGTGCAGTGCAGCCAGTACAGGCACACCCCACTTAGGAAATGAGAAACAAAACAGACCCAGGAGAGTGATCACAGAAGCTTAAGATCGAGTGGCTTTTATTTTCTGGTTGATTTTGAAAGAGGAGGTTGATTTTCCTGGAGGTTTGTCACAGAAGCCTGCAAATTATAATTTCTGTATCCTAGGTCTGTGTACCTGGTCCCAGCATTCCAGATCTCGACGTCGTAGGACTTCGTGTTCCAGAGATGAAGACCGGAAACCTTCTGAGGTATTTCTGGAATTTGATTTGCATTTTGTTACATCTGTCAAAGTACCTGTCCACACAATGTATACACACATGTTTTCTGGTAATGAATCGATTTTTTCCAATNTTTTTTTTTTTTTGGCTACATTTTGGCTGGCACATACCTCCCCTCCCTCACCCGTTCTTCCCCACCCCATTGTCCCCCAAAGATTAGAGAGTTCAGCTGTTGGCACAGCTACTGCCACCACCAGTTTCTATCTGTGAATTTTGTTGTAGTCTGACACCCATTCAGCATAGCTGCAGAGTCTTTCTTGTGCTATTTTTGGCATCAGGGTTTATTTGCAGCTTGATTTGTGAACAGTGGAAATTTACATTAGGTGCATTTATTTCATAGTTTGTATTGGGGCTTGGTGTGTGTGATCTTTGCTAAAGTGCTTGTCAAACTAGAAATCTGCTTCCTGACAGTTCTGTCTCGTCTAGTGCTTTGAAGAAATACTATCAGGGGAGATAAAAATCTTTGAACTTTCCAGGTTGGTTCAGCTGTTAGTAACACACAAAATGTGATGCATTTCTTTGGAAATGTTCTTGCTGAATCTTCCTGTCTTCAGGCAAAATACTACACTGCAGACTTTGTAGGAGCTGCAAAGAAAGGATTAGCTCTGGGAGATGGAAGTTCTCGTTTATTGTACTTGCCCAGTGCATGTATTCCTTACACATTAGTGAGTGGTGTTGAGGAAAAACTGCTTTATTAATCTCCCTAATGACAGTTTACCTAAGTCTCAGAGAAGAGTTTTCACAAGGAGAATCCCGTTAACTGTTCAGTGTGAACTGTGCCTAGTGCTGGTGGTTTCCAAACTGCTTTGATTGTTGGCTATTAAAGGCCTTTTTTTTTGTGAATGTGGAGATCCCTGGTGAATTTCTTCTTGTTAGCAATAGGCTTGTTTTCCTTAGTTATCTTTTGTGTTGTGCATCCCTTAGAAGTAGCCCCTTATGCCTGCTTTTGAGAACTACCTCGTGAAAGGCTATCAAGAAATTATCTGAGATAATCAGGAGACTTGCTGTTGCTTTTTTGCATCCTTTTGTTTTCTTCTCTCCCTTATCTTGATTTTGTTGCCAGAATCTTAGCAGTTTTGTGCTGTTCTCTCATGTTTTCTCAGTCTGGATGAACTTCTCTTGTACTTCCCTTTTAGCTGTGCTCCGCAGCCTTTCCCCCCCTGCGTTGTCCCTGCTCGCCACAGCAGGAGAAGCGCGCTGGCAGGAAAGTGACACTTGGTAAACTCCCCGGGTGAAATCCTGGGCTCATTGAAGTTGGTGGCAAAATTCCCGTTGACTTCAGTGTGGCCAGGGTTTCACCCTTTAGCTTTGAAGTGTTCAGTGCTTCTGAGAGCCAGCGCTTCTGTAAGCTCTGCTTTCCTCCAGGCACTCTGATTGCATCAGCAGCTAGAGCAGAAAGAATGATGTCACGGGGCCACTGGCCTGGGAAGGAGTTTCTTGGCTGTCAGGTGCTGCATTAGCTTTGCTTCTGAGGGAGTTTTGTGACAAATTTATCCAAGAGCCTGAGTTATTTTGGCTCTGAGATTGAGCAAGGTTTGTGTCCCATTTTATATTTTTAGTCTTCTTTTAATTTGACTTTTGATTGCTTTAAGTTAAATCACTTAAAAGTGCAGAATCCCCTGGCCAGCTGTGCTTGTTTGTTTTGTGAGCCCATTTACTTTGTGGCTTACTTTTCATTTATTGATTGAAGCCTCACAGGACTTGTAACTGAATTGTTTTAAACATTTCATTATATTTCATTACCAGCATTCACCGTGTTCTTCATATGGCAATATTTTTCTTTACTTTTTAATGTTGGCAGTTTTTCTGAACATGTCAAGACAAGTGTTAAGAAAAATGTCATGATTTTATGCTATGTTAATGACAAAACCAGAGTGGAAACAGAAACATACGCAGACAGAAGTGGGACAGTATGTGTGTGTTGGGAGGGAGGAAAGGTTTTGAGATGTGCAGTGTGGCAAGGCAAATCACACTTGGAAATATTCTCAGAAGTGTAATTAGCCATCAGATACACTAAAATACTTCCCAAAAATCCTGGGGTTTTCAGGTGTGTGAGTAGTGGATGACAGAAGTGGCTGCCTGGTTAGCTCTCTGTGTACATCTGGTTCTGCCTCAGCCACATGGAGCTGCGGGCTGGGGCTGAGGAAACAGCGTGACCTTTGGTTTGGGGCTGGGAGGATGGGTCACTTTGCCCCCTTAGCAGCCTCATAAGGGAGTCTAGGAGCACTGCCCTGCAAATCCAGAGTCTTCTCTTCTGTAGCTGCAGCATGGGGCTCTGTGGATGTTGATTCTGACAACTGCGGACTGAGAAGTCTGCAGGGAGCTCTACCTGTTGTATTCTCGTCCTGGTGGTGCTTATTTTCTGTAACTTGGTTGCTTTTTAACCCTTTCCTTTGAATGAGGCATGGAGTAGTTACAAATTAGTGTTGTGGAGGTGAGGAGGGCCTTGCCTTTTGCAGGGAGCAGGGTGGGAAGGGCTGGAACTCGTGTCAGCAAGTTCAGGCTTGTAGTTGGGATGCTCGTGATAGCAGCACTCTTGGCTTTCTGCAATGCCAGCAGGCTGAAGCTGCCACAGCAGTGCCACAGCAGGCCTGCCACAGGAGTGAATCCCTTTTTATTTCATTCTGTGGCTTGTTGAAGACAGCATGGCTTCTTGTTCACGGCTGCTAGCCCAAAGGTTGCCAAACATCCTGCTGGCTTTAGAGCTGGATGCTTTTGCAAAGGCAAAGTAAAATTACAGCTGTGGCACAGAGGTGTCTGTGGCTGATTGAATAATACCTGTGCTGAACACGGAGCTGCCACCAGAATTCCAGTTTGGGTCTTATTTTTTTTTATCTTTTGGGTTATTTTCTTAAGTACTTGCACAAAGAGTCATCTCCTTAGAATTTCCTCTTGCGGCTGGTCATAGTGGAGTCACGCCTTGATTTCTACCACAGGGAATTTCTAGAATGTCTTCGTATGAGTCAGAGCTCCAATAATTAAAAAAAAAAATAATATAAATCCAAAAAGCCTGGGAGCAAAAAATGAATCTTCCTTGTGCTGCCGTTTTACAACTCAGAGCTCCTGCAGCTTTTATTGCAGCCAATATGGAGGTGAAAGTGGGTAGCACCTTTTAGAACTATGTCTCCAGTGCAGGAAGAGTGCCAGGAGCTGTAGTGGAGTTAGAGGAAAGTCATCCTGTCAGTATTCGTGCCTTCAGCCACCCCTTTCCCTGCCATGAAGCTAAATCCTGTTCTGCAGTGGGCTGGGCTGGTGCACTGGTGGTACAGTGACCTTGTTACACGCTGTGCTCCATGGTTACCCTGAAGCTGTGAATCGTAGAGTGTCAATATCGAATGTCAGTGTCTCTATTTTTCTCTCTTGGTCACTCTCTTTGCAGGTGTTCAGAACGGACCTGATCACTGCCATGAAGTTACATGACTCCTTCCAGCTGAACCCTGATGAATACTATGTGCTGGCAGATCCCTGGAGGCAGGAGTGGGAAAAGGGAGTTCAGGTGCCAGTTAGCCCAGGGACCATCCCAGAACCCGTAGCCAGGTATAATTTGGAGGAATGTGAATGAATACACACACGTTTGTGCTAGCAGCTTATGTCTACATTGCCTTGGCTTCCTGAGCTTTATTGCACAGTGCCCAGCTAGGAAGGTCTTGATTCTCAGAGTTGAAGACCAGCCTGCCTCACCTTTTGGAATGGTCAGAGAGGTCAAGAGTCAGGCCTGTTCTGCCTGTGTGAAATATGAATGTCAGAGAACTGATTTTGGCAATACACTAGTGTGGAGTGTGATGACAGAACCTTAAAAATAGCTTCTATTTTTAAGCCAGACTTGAGCTCACTTATCATTGCTGGAAGAGCCCTTGTCTCGTGTTGCCTCTGCTTATTTCCAAGCTATAGGTTCTTTTCAGGGAACAGTTGGACAAACCAAGCTGAAGAGCTAGGGAAAACACAGCGTTTATTTTGTTTTCCCACTATTTTTTTTTGTGATTTCTTTTATTAACCTAAGAAATTGATTGTACAACATTTCATCTGTTTTAAGAACCATCCAGATGTGCATGTAACTAAATAATGTGAGATTTTCTAGCTCTTATCCAAAACCCCCTTATTTTCCTTGCCATGTTTGTTACACTTAGATACTATTTCCTGTTTCAAATTAAACACTGCAGTTCTAAGGGCAGGAGTGTGCTGCAGCCCATTTTATGCTTACTAGGGTTTGGAGCGGGAGAAAATAAGAACAAGGATTTTTGCCGTTTAATCATTCTAGATCTCTTTGAGTCAGTGCAGGCTGGCCCATAAGGCATTCCCAAACGACCTACCAGTGCTGTTGGGACCACAACAGCTCAGTCCTTGATACGTAGCAAAAAATTCGTGATGATGCTACACTGCTTCTTGTTAGGTCTGTATCTGTCAGCTTTAACCTTGGATTGGAGGGCTACAGGAAAGTTTGTTAGTGGTTTTTTTGTTCTGTGCAGCAACCTGCCGAGTGCCCCACTAGGTCTGTACAAGGAGGAACTAACCTGCACATCAGGTAAACCTTGTCCTTCCTCCTTCTGAAGGATTGGACCCAGAGCTCCAAGGACAACCTGGCATTTTGCTCTCTGCTCTGCAGTTCAGGACATGGGGACATACCCTTCCCCTGCTCCGCACTGACCTCTCCCAGTCCCTGCAGAGGCACACGCACACACAGTACACGTGCCCTCACGTTGCCTGCTCCTCACTGGTTTCTCTGTTAAGGCTGTGGGAAGGCCAAGACACCTGTGGACTTGAGCAGAGGCAAAACCTCCCAGGGGATCACCCCCCCTGTGTCTGTCAGGGAGGTGGTTTGGTGGCTATAGCAGGTCCAGGTAGTCACTTAGGAGAGAGCTCTTCTCTGCCAAGGGCCAGTAGAGATGTTGCTCCAAATTTAAGATGTTAAAAGATAGGGAAAGAAGGCATCTACAGTTGAAGGTACGGGCACTGCAGGCACCACTCCTTGTTAGCTGCTGAGCTATCTTGTGTAGTCCTGCTGCTGAGCACCTGCTGGTCAGAGGGGCCCACTGATGCCTGATTATTGTCCTCTTTGCTCCCTCACAGAACACTTGCAGAGCCCTGCCCTGGTGCTGCTGGAGTGTGGGAACTGCTCTGTGCCTGACTTCGGGAGGGAAGGGAGGTTGTTCTGTACATGGAATAAGCAATAGACAGATCATAGCTGGTGTAGGATAGAAGCCAAGGCTGTACAGGGAGCTGATGCAAGGAACATAACAGTGAATAAAAGGTGTGGCCTGGTGGTGACTGGTGAGGGCAGAGGAGCAGGAGAAAGGAGCGAGGCTGCCTGGAGATTCACTGTAAACACGTGGTCAGATGGACAGTTCAGGTGAATGGTTTTCAGGGTGCAGTAAGGGTTGCCTTTTTTTTTACTTCTTTCTGTCACAGAAATAAAGCCAGGAGAGGGAGTTGTTTTGAGGTCAGAGTCACTGTGCTTGTTACTTCTGTGCCACTACTGTGGCAGGGTGCTGCCCAGAGGTTATGACTTCCACAGAGAGGTACTCTGGAAGGAGTTAATGATAAAGAAGATTTGGAGAGCAGTGCCCAGTTTAAAGTACATTCTCAGTGAAGATGCAGTAGTCTGTAACATTTGAACGCTGTGCAGTATGACCAGAAACAGTTTGGGCAGTGCAGTTAGGCTGGCAAGGTCATTCACATCTGTATTTTTTCACAGCACCTCAGAAGCCCCAAATTCAGCATTTGGCTCTTGCTCACCATTTCTGATTGTTGTCTGAAATAAACTAGAAGAGGGGAAGCTTTAGGGATGTGCAGAAGTCTGAAATAGGTAGAGGATTTACTGAGATCTGTTTGCAAACACAGCGGTGGCAGATCAGGGTTTCTGCCAGCAGTTAGCACACTGGGCCTCAGATGGGGGCAGAATAGAGTGGAGGATGGAGGCTGTCCTGCTCATTGTGGAGCTTAGGCTGTTCCCAGCAGAGAGTTGTGGCAACACGGAGTGGTGCAATCTCCTCCCTCGTAGCACTAGCACCCCAAAAAAAAATTTCCAGTGGTACTGCAGGAGGCAGACATTTGGCAGTGTGGCCTGTTGCTCCTGGAGGTACCAGGGCTGCGCTGTGAAGTGGGTTTTATCTAAACTCAATTTCAGTGTGTGCTGTTAACTAAGAGAAAGGCCAATGTCCTCTGCCGAGATGGCCGGAAATACTTCTTTTTTCCTTGAATGTTCTTGTGGTCAGTATTTTAGTTAAACAGATTGATTTTTAAAAAAAGTCTTAAACCAGAGTTTAACGTCTGTGTATATGGCAGCCACTATGTAAATACAATGTTCCTGCTTTAGCTTTAAACGAGTGTGAATTTCAGGTAAGAGTAAGCACAGCTCTATCCTCTAATATTTAATTTTATTCAGAAATCTGGCAATGAATTGGATTTCTAGGCAACTCCAGTTAAGCTCTTACACTACCACCAATCTGTTACGGAAGTGCATGGAACTGTTTCCCCATCTCAGCGGTGCCAGGTGATTGCTGGGATGGTTAGGTGGCTGCTGCTGCTGCTTGTTAGTCACTTAGGGTAAAGCATTTTGAATTCTCTAGAGCTGAGCCTCTCAGCAGCCCGGCACACCTCATGCCTGCCTGCCTGTCTGTTTCAGAGTCGTGTCGGAGACGAAAGCCGTCACCTTCACTCGTCCCAGGAAATACATTGTTTCCTCAGGCTCCGAGCCTCCGGAGCTGGGCTACGTTGACATCCGAACCCTGGCAGACAGCATGTGTCGCTATGACCTCAATGATGTGGACGTAGCATGGCTGCAACTTGCCAATGAAGAATTCAAGGAAATGGGTGAGCAATGAGTGATTTGTTGCCTTGTTTTTTTTTTTTTCTTTTTAAAGCTGGCAATCTTAAGAATAATTTCAGGGAAGGAAGCAGTGGGAAGAAACAGTAGGGATGTGAGGAGATAGTAATCATATGAGTTGGGGTAGCCATGAGAAAGCAGACCTGATGTGATTAAGCTTTAAGAGAGATGCCTTCGTAACTCCTGTGTTGTATCTGCTTAGACCTGGTCAGAATCTGGCCACGTATTTTGGTTTTTTCTCTGCTGCTTTCCTTCTCACAAAGTTCCCAGTTTGCCATCTTGGTTCTCAGAGAGAGCATCAGAGAGACCTCTGAGGTAGTTTTTCCAGGTAGTCCTGTTTATGTATTTTTCTCTTCATCACAAATCCGTGTTACCATTTTAGCTTGTGGTGTTCAGTGCAGAGAAGGCAAGACAAGTTGTTTTGGCAGGTTTAAAGAATCTGTGCCAGCTGAGTGGCGCAAGGAATGGGACAGTTAGGAATTCCTGCAGTGATTTATTGGAGGGAGCTCCCAAATCTCACTGTGACTCAGTGCTCTAGTTCCAAAGCAGGAGGAAGAGCTGTCACAAGGGGACCTCTTCTGCAAAATGCGTTGTGTGTGGGAAAGGACGGGGGAGAGGGGCGAACTGGAATGTTTCTTTGGTAAGGTGAGTACTTCAGGAGAGGGTTTCAGTGGAACTGGATAGGATGTAAGTCAGCACAGAACTTCTACCACATTGTTTGGGTGAGGGAGAAGATGCTGTGCCAGATGGAAGAGGTTTAGACATGTTGGTGAGCACTTTCAGTGTTTGTTTTGGCACTGTGGCAGTTCCCTGCTTTGGGCTGCAGTTTAGTCTAACATGTTTTACCTGTCTGTAGCCCGTAGGTGGCATGGCTAAAGAACTGGTGAACCACAAAATGACCATTTATAACTCTATTTCTCCTTTTTAAACCAGCCCATGAAAGAAACAGATGACATCTTGGCCTGGTCTCTTACCCAGGCCTTTTTTCCAGATCTCACATCAGTCCTGCTCAGGTTTAGTGTTGGGCTTAAAGGATTTCAGTTTACAGTTCCAGAGTTTAGGTTACCTTTCCAGTTATCTTCAGGAGAACGGCAGCAACAAGTTCCCTTAGCTGTCCTCAAGGGAAAAATGTACTTTTTATTGTTTGTTTGGTATCCTTCTATCCAGTCTGTCTGTCTTTTGCCAAAACTAGAAGAGGGCTCCCACAGTGTTACACTGGGGTGTGAGCAGCACAAGAGGGGCAGATTTGTACCTTTGCAGGAAGCCCTGTGGTACCCATTCTCCTACACCAGCATAACTTTTAAAAGTATGTGCTGCACATGGCACACTGAACAGGTAGAAATTGTTGGATCTTATGTTTTGGTGTAGTTTCTTGTCATTTATTTGCTCTAAATCATTACCCTCTCAGTTTTGCTGTATGCAGAGGGAAGGAGATGCTCCTGTCAGTGCCAGGGGGTCTTGAAACATTTACATGGGTGCTCGATCAGACACTGCACACTACAGATACTATAAATGGGCATTTGAAAAGTGAGCTACTTCCTGATCTGCACCTGGAGCACTTCCTTATGGCGTCCCTGCAGCCATGAATTCTCTGTGTCTTCTTTGATCCCCGTAGGACTGCTTCAGGTACAGAGAATGTACAGTGTGTCTGTAGAAGAATGACCGTAAACATCTGAACGGGAGCTGCAGCCCCTGCTTCCCTTTCTGTAAGCCTTGCAAGTGCACACTCAGTCAGTCACAGGTCTCCAGGGGTCACTTACAGAGTGAGAGCAGTTGTGAGGTCAGAATTCAGTTGCAAGCTGGTGTAAAACCTGCCATCATCTGCTTTGCTGGTGCAGCAGTTCTGGGTTGCAGGGCAAAATTCTTTAATCCAGCAGGATTTTGGATGTTCCCTCTTGCTACCTTTCAGCTGCTCGGTTTTGGTAGCATGGGATGCGTTGATCCCTGCTGCAAGGATTTACTTGTCAGTAAGGGAAGCTAGAAGTTCTTTTGTGGAGTGTTTGTCTCCCGACCTGGAGGCGCTGGGGAGGTTTTTTATTCTTCGTTTTGTGGAATTTTTGGCTCAGTTTTTCACAGGGAGAGCCGAAAGGAGAGTTTTCTTGTTAAAACACCCATCCTGAGGTTGCCATCTCTTCTCTGTCTGTCCTGGTTTCAGCGAGGATGGAGTTAATTCCTTCTCAGTAGCTGTTACAAGTGCTGTATTTTGGATTCGTAATGAGAATGGTGTTGATAACACACTGATATTTTGGGGTTTGTGGTTATCCTAAGTCCAGGGGCTTTTTTTTCCTTGTCTCATGCTCTGTCAGGGGAGGAGGTGAGCAAAAGAACCAGGGAGGGAGCATAGCCAGGACAGGTGACCCAAACTGACCAAAGGGATATTCTACACCATAGAAGGTCATGCCCAGGATATAAACTGGGGCAATCACCTGAAAGGGTAATTCTGGGTTCAGGAAGGGAGGTCTGGCATCAGTCAGCAGGTGGTGAGCAATTGCATTCTGTATCACTTGTTTTTCCTTTTTATTTTCATTATTATTATAATTTACCATTATTAGTCTATTTTACTTTATTTTCAATTATTAAACTGTTCTTGTCTCAACCTACAAGTTCAACAAATTAATTTATTGGTGTAGCAGGGTCTGATGGACACCTCAGTTGGGGTTGCACCCTGTTGGGTTGGAACTCGTGATAAACCAGCAACTCTTGTTAGAAACCGTAGATTCGCTCCAAATATCATAGCAGATTTTGTCATTGATTTTCTGCCCCTGTTCCATCATTTTTGGTTCAAAATACTTTCAAATCTTTCACCAGAGAGTCAGCATCTGGATGGCAGAATTGGAGCAAAAGCTATAGATGGTGCCTGTCCCAGAAGGAAAAATGAGAACAAGACCAGGAAGCCAGAATCAGTCTTCGAAAGTTTTTCTTAGAATTTGAAAGATTTGGATACTCCAAACTTGTTAGTTTAATACAGTTAGTTATAAGACACCTTTGCCATTTTTTTTTACAGTTTCCCTGGTTTATGCTGGAATAGACATGATTGCCTAGAAATGAAATGCATCCATGTGGGGATTGGCTGTGTCTACTCAGCTGTTAAAAACGAAGGTGGAGCTGTTTGTGGTGATGATTATCACTCTTTCCTTTAACTGTGTGAACAACTGCTGTTTTCTAGGGATGCTGGAGCTGGACGAGTACACCATGGAAAGGGTGATGGAGGAGTTTGAGCAGCGCTGCTATGATAACATGAACCACGCCATCGAGACGGAGGAAGGGCTGGGGATTGAATATGATGAGGATGTTGTCTGTGACGTCTGTCAGTCTCCAGATGGAGAGGATGGCAATGAAATGGTGTTCTGTGACAAATGCAATATTTGTGTGCACCAGGTATGGCAGCAGGAGGGTGTCGCGTGGTAACAGAAACTTTCACAGAAAGGCAATCAGTGGGGACACAGGTGGGGTTTATTCCAGGTAATTTAACAGAGAACCTACTGAGCTGTGCTAAGGAAGCACTAGTGTGTAGTGGTAGTTCACAAGTTTTCTTAAGGTAAAAGAAGAGATACAATTTAAGCCTATCTGTTTCCGTGGATGCTTCTTACTGTGGCAGGTGCCTTCCTACCAGCCTGTCCTTCCTTCCCAGCTTTAACAAGTTTCTGTTGTCATTCGGTGTTTGGAAAAACTTGTCTGGTGAGCAGGAAACACATTTTCTGGCATGTGTTACTTAACTGCTTTTGTACTAATGATAAAGAGCATAAGTCTTTATCATTAGTACAATGATATGCAGCTGTAAGTGACTATCCCACAAGACACACAGAGTATTTTCAGACCCGCAGTGTTTCTCTGATCACATCAAACCTGCAACTGAAGTGCATTAAAGCTGATAGTAATTTGGATAGAGGGCTCCGTAAAGACGCAATCTTCTGACAAATGTGCTCTTAATTAGTTGCCGTCCTGCGCTTTTCCCTCTGAGTAAAACTAACTTTGAGAGTTGTGAGAGGCTGTGTGTAAACAGCTAAGAGACAACGTGGCGTTTGCTTTGTTCTCTTTGCCTCTGCTGCCTGCGGGGCTGCAGGCGTGCTACGGGATCCTGAAGGTGCCCGAGGGCAGCTGGCTGTGCCGGACGTGCGCGCTGGGCGTCCAGCCCAAGTGCCTGCTGTGCCCCAAGAAGGGCGGCGCCATGAAGCCCACCCGGAGCGGCACCAAGTGGGTGCACGTCAGCTGCGCTCTCTGGATTCCAGAGGTGGGTGCTGGTCCTGTGGTCCTGGGAGAGAATAAACCTCTTAAAGGCATTGTTCAACTTAGAAATGCGGTATAAAGGGTTCTTGGTTAGATGAAAACTCTGGCGGGCATGATGCTTCACCTGTAAAGAAACTAATTGCATTCCCTTTGTCAATCAGAATTAGGGCTGGGAAAATGAGGCCTTTGCTGCTGGCAGCAAATGGTATCTGGTGTCCTTGTTGGTTTAACAAGGACACCAGATACCATTTCACTTCGTAAACAGAACATTAAAGGTGGATCAGGAAAGTTTGAATGTGACAGAATTCCTGTGAGTTCTTGTAGTCAAAGTGTTCATCCTGTATGATAATCTTAAATTGGTGGACTTCACCTGGGTTTGTTTGTTCCCAAAGTAAGAAACTGATTTTTTTTTTTTTTTTAAGAATTTTAGATTCTTATAAACTGAGGAATTTGGGGCACACTAGGGTTGCATATGCATACAAGGAATTTGACTTCTTTGATAAAATTGTTTCTCTTTTCAGTTAACAGTGTCATAGTCACTCCATTTTTTGACCATTTTTCTCTTAGGTGAGCATTGGAAGCCCTGAAAAAATGGAGCCCATCACAAAAGTTTCCCACATTCCCAGCAGTAGGTGGGCACTGGTGTGCAGCCTTTGTAATGAAAAAGTTGGAGCTTCTATACAGGTAATTTAACCACACGAATATCCACGTGTTTTCTTTTGTCAGTTTTTAGTAGATAGCAAAATGTGTTTACTGGTTGTTACCATGGACTTAACTGACCTGATTTGCACCAGAGCATTTCAGACTGGGCAGTGCTGTTTCATGTGCATATTTATATTGGGTTGTTAGCTGTAAGGCACCTGTAGATCCTTTACAGTGGAAAATCACTCAGAAATGTTAAATAATCCTTTTAAGAAAACTCCTAAAATCTAGAAAGATTGAGAAAACACATTACCAAGCCTCAGATTTTTGAAAGAGGAGATACTTTGTTCCCTGTGACAGCAGACAAGACTTTGATCTCCTTTACTTGAGAACAAATGATGAGGGAGTATAAGGACAGGTGACCCATTTGGGGCAGTGTTGTGATTGTGTAGAAAAAGACACTAAGATGTAGCTTAGTGTTGTGATGATGCTCCTCATCCTCAGAGCACTTCCAGCAGCAAAACAATCCTCAGGAGGCTCCCTGAGACAGAGAGGATGATGCTACAGTCTCATAAGGAGGCTGAAGTAGAGCTCTTTTTTCTGGGGCTAGCCTGATGTTATAGGATCCACGATGGTCAGACCAGCATTGAGACAGAGAAATTGCTCAAGTCCTGCACTACTTTGAAATTAGTTTATCTCCATCTCCCTTTTCTCCTCTGCCCCAATTCATTTGGTGAGGCTTCCAGGAAGAGCTGCAAGCCAGCAACGCAGCAGTAATTCCAGGGAAACCTATCACAGCCCACTTCCATGTGAGGAGTGTATGAAATAGTAAGTGTTAACTAGAGAAAATAAATCTGTCCACAGCATATAAATTTGCAACCATAATCCCTCCTTGCAGAGCCATCCCCTCCCTCTCGGCCGCTGCTAGGAGGCTGAAGCTGTTCTGTCCGTTCTCCAGACCGCCTTCTGATATGTGCACAACAATTAGGAAAAGCGGCAGCTGGAAGTGTGTGTCAGGCTGGTCAGGGAGCAGCTGCAATAAGCTGGGAAAAACAAGACTGCCTATTCCCCAGGTTCAGCGAATTTCCTCCCAGTGAGACAGGCTTTCCCCTCTTCTCCCAGTAAAACATGAGCTGCAGTAAGAGCTAATCATGGCTAAAGCACTTATCTGTGCTGCTCAGTGTTCCAGTTGGGATGCTCCTGGCCTGTCGGTTAGTAGGAGAGGAAAGGGCAGAAGATGCTTTGGTACTTTTAAATTCCTTTTATATGCTGATTTTATTAAAGATTGCTCATTTGAAACCTGTGCAGTTCAAACCCTGCTGTACCTTTATAAGCCATCTGGCTGCTGAGTCAACCTGAGCAGGAAAACCCAGAGGAGAGAGAGATTTGGCTTCTTTACAAAGCACTGTGTAAACATCCCAGTGCAGTGTGTTGCTCTTTCAGGGTCGGTGGCTTGGGTTAAGCATAGTTTTGTTTCCTAGTTAGGAGCACTAATGCTCATTTCCACTTTAAATCCTGTTCACCAGAGGTGTGAGTGGATCCAAACACGTATGTGTGTGTGTTTGTGTATATATACATATTTATATGTATTTAAACCTTTCAGCTGGTGCCTGGTGGTATGTATGACAGCACTTTGCACAAGGAAATTAGATGTAATGGAAATGAAGTGCTAAATCAGCTGAACTAGTGCCCGTCACACTGTGACAGCTGGGTTCACTGAGAGGGAAGAAAAATGACATTTGAATTTCCTGTTCTCCTCCTCTCCCAGGCAAAGTGAAGGCTGTACTCAGTGAAGTAATGGTTGACAGTGATTTAGTATTTGACGTTATAAAACTGGTATAATGGGAAAAAAAATTTCCCTCGGTTGAGGCCTTTTGGATAGCATGGGTCCGGGTGCTGGGAAAGACTTTTAATTAAAAGTCTCAGACTGGCCTGGAGCCACCACGATGTTTCTTTTCCCCCTCATGCTGGCACAGTCCAAAGGGGAACACTTTACTTCAGGTAACAGTGCTGTACACAAGTGGCTCTGGTGTCAGTAGGAATGTTCCTCTTGTGGCTTTTTGGGTATGGAATAGCGTGGTGGGGCTGGAGGAGGGGGTTAAACACTCCTGTCCCTCTGGGCCACTTGATCCTTGCCTGGCCTGAAAGCCCTAAGTCATAACCCTAATTAAAGAGAGCAAGGAAGTACCTGCAGCTTAGAAGCAGAGCGCGATGACAGGGTTCTTCTTCCAAAGCAGCCCTGACTGCTCCAATAGTTTTAGGCAGTGTGGCTTCTTAACTTTATATGTGTTTGATTAATTGTAATTTATTTTCTCCAGTGTTCAGTGAAAAACTGCAGAACGGCCTTTCACGTCACCTGCGCGTTCGACCGCGGCTTGGAGATGAAGACCATCTTGGCAGAGAACGACGAGGTGAAGTTCAAGTCATACTGTCCCAAGCACAGCTCCACCAAAAAAGCGGATGCCGAGGCTTTGAGTGAAAGCCCAGGTCAGGAGAACAGGAACGGGATTCAGGACACCTCTCTTCCTGCCCACATCGACCCTTTCCACAGCATGGATCAAAACCAGGAGGAGGCCCACAGGGTCAGCCTCCGCAAGCAGAAGCTCCAGCAGCTGGAGGACGAGTTCTACACGTTCGTTGAGTCTTTGGAAGTGGCCAAAGTGCTGCGGCTGCCCGAGGAGCCGGTGGAATTCCTTTACCAGTACTGGAAGCTGAAGAGGAAATCCAACTTCAATAAGCCTTTGATTACCCCAAAGAAGGATGAAGAGGACAATCTGGCTAAACGGGAGCAGGATGTTCTGTTCAGGAGGCTGCAGCTCTTCACACACCTCCGGCAGGACCTGGAGCGGGTAAGCCCCGGCACTGCCTGTGCTGGCCAGAGTTAGCAGAATTCCCAAACTGCGCTCACCCCGAGCTGCAGCTCAGCTCAGAGCTGTGCTGTCAGGAAAGACCACTAACACTAAATTTCTCCAGAGCACAGCAATTGCCCTTTGCACACAGAGGTCAGTCACAGGGCCAGCAGGTCTCTGTGTTTAGCATTCAATCGCCTGCTAGTGGACTGTCGTGTTTTTGCTTGTGTTTTTTTTTACTGATTAACTCTGATGGCTGTGGACTGTACTGCAGGCCCCAGCTGAAGCCATTTCAGCCTTTAAGGGCTTTCCATGTTCCTTTCACCTGGTGAAAAAGATGATGAAACTTACCTTGGTTTGCAGCAGATCTGCTTTTCATTGGCATACCAGAGTAGGATGATGTTTCCCTGGACTATCTGTGTAGGTTTGGAAGGTAAATGATGTTCGATTCATTTAGGTTTTGAATGTTTCAAGAACAGTTCAGTAGGATCAGTTTGGTGTTTTAATAAGTAAATCTGATCCTGAATTCCTTTCTTTTTGGGTTAACTAATAGAATTTAAGAGCTCTTAGAGGCAGAAAGAGTACTGAAATTAGTTTTTCATGTCCCTACAGCACGTGGCTCATGTAGGCCACAGACAAAAGCTGGCTCAGGAGGTCCTACTTCAGTAGCCTGTAGGTGAACCAGAGCCTTTCTTTCATAATACTGTCTAATCTTTAAATCAGGACAGCAGGTGCTTATGGATGTACTGCATCCTTTGTAAAGGATCCTGATGCCTAATTACTCTTATAATGAATTGCTGCAGTTTTTCTTTTGGTTTTTTTCCTAATTTCAACTCCAGCCCATGGCTGTTCTCTAGCTGTTCAGATGGCCCAGATCCTAGCTGTTACCTGGGATCTTTTGTTCCTGCTCCATGTGCTCAAGCTTTCTTGTCATCTTCTCTTTGATCAGCTAAATAATTAGAGTTTGTAACTATGTTCTCTTGATCTTAAATTATGCTGTGTACATCCTTTCCATTTCTAAATATGATGTCAAAACAGGATACATTATTTTAGTAATATTTTTAACATTCTACTACTCTGTTCCCACTGATTGAACATTCAAGATAATTTGGATTTAAAAAAAGGGACCTTGGCAAAAACAGACACATTTGTTACATTTCTCCAGATCAGCCCACAAGGTTGTAATTCACAGGGTACCACCCTGTGCTGAGAGAGGAGCCTTGGAATCATCCTCCTGTACTTCTCAGTGATTCTCTCATCTGGGAAGTATTTAATACTGAGTACATTCAAGGATTCCAACACTTCTCTGGATCTCGTGTGTGTGTGTGAGACTCAGGTGGTTGTAGAAGTTCCTTGAGTGCTGTGCCTCTCCGAATCGGATGGAATAATCTGTCAATTAAATAACCTGTCAATTAAACAGATAATCTGTCACTTAAATAGACTGTTCTCTAAGAATTGTGTTGAAGGTGGTTAAATTTAAACACGCTGCTAACTCGTTTAAATGGTGTCTAGTACTCCAGCTGCACTAATTCAAAGCACAGATAGGGCAATATCCTGGGAATACAATTCCTGTAAAACCCACCCCCTTGCTGTCTTCCAGGTGCGTAACCTCACTTACATGGTGACACGGAGAGAAAAAATCAAGAGATCTGTTTGCAAAGTTCAGGAACAGATATTTAACAGCTACACAAAGCAGTTGGAACAAGAAAGAGTTTCAGGTATGCCTCAGTGTTCCCTTTCTCATGTTAGACCACAGGGACAAGGTTTGGTAACAGGCTGTGAAGGACAAACAGGACCTCATTTGTTCTCATTTCTTTCCTCAGAAAGATGAATACCTTCAAAATTACTGCAGTGGCCAGATTACCCTTTAACTATTGAGTAACTAATAAACCATATTTTAGATGGCAGCAGTGAGATGCACTTGCTGGTTGCTTTTTGCCTCCCTCTCTGAGGACTGTCTCTGTCTTGGTGGACAGAGTAGTGCTAGGACTTATATTTGCCACAAGTGTAATTAGGTGCAGGTACAGGAAAATAAAACCCCACCAAGCAGGATGTTGTGAAACCATGACATAGCCACAGAGTTGTGACCTAAAAGTGCAGGACAGGCAGCCAAACACCCATTTCTGATGTGAACACGTCGGGCAGGAGGAGCAGAGTTAAAATAGGTACATCTCAAACTGGTATTTACACAGCTATAGAATTGCTTGACTTGAACTTAGTTTGCTTCCATCCAGGTGTGCCTTCCTCATTCCCCTCCATGGAAAACACGGTGTTGTTCAACAGCCCGTCGCTGGGCCCCAACGCCCCCAAGATCGAGGACCTGAAGTGGCATTCTGCGTTCTTCAGGAAGCAGATGGGCACATCCCTGGCCCACTCCTTGAAAAAACCGCACAAGAGAGACAGGGTAAGAGACAGGCCTGGGAACGACAGCAAACCCCTGCTGAGGCAGCCCAGCCCGAGGGAAGGAGGCGCAGCTCCAGGCAGCTTTTTAAATTTTGACAAGACCTTTGCTGAGACACGGGTTGTAGCGGCACAGCAGAAGAACGGCGTCGTTGTACCAGAGCACAGGAAACGGAGAGACAATCGCCCGCAGTGCGAGGTGGCGAAGGCAGAACTGAAGGAAAAGACTTCTAAACACAACCACAAACCGCTGAGACCCACAGAACTCTCTCAGAGGCAGTCGGAAAACAAAAGGGCTGTGAACCACTCCAGTGGTAGGTCAGCGCCTGGCACTCGGAGGGATATAGTGCCTAAATGTAACGGGGGTCTCGTCAAAGTAAACTCTAATCAGACAGTAGTTAAAGTGCCTACCACGCCCACGAGCCCAGGGAAAAACTGGGGCGGATTCCGAATTCCAAAGAAGGGAGAGAGGCAGCAGCAGAGGGAGAGCCTGGAGGAGGCCTGCCGCCAGAACTCCAGCTACCCCTACCTGGGCGTGGGCAGAGTTCCAGCGAAGGAGCGGACAAAAAGCAAGTTAAAGCCCGACAGTGAGAACGATGGGTATGTCCCTGACGCCGAAATGAGCGACTCGGAGACGGAGGTGGCTGAAAAGAAGTGCAGGCAGCAGAGGCTCAGTCCAAACAGCACCATCGGCAGGAGGACGGACATTATTCGGAGAAGCATCCTGGCAACCTGACTGGACACAGGGACGGGGTCAGTAGAGTCACGGCCTACAAGCCAACTCCATCTTACTCATTGGTGTGTGAGGAGCATTCTTAGAGCTTACAGACTGGCAAACTGCAAATCTGTTTTTTCTGAGTTGTATAAATATGTTTACATGCACTTAAAGCTGTTTTAAGCTCTTTGGTTTTGTTTTGTTTTTTTCCTCTGCCCCATCCACACCCCCTCACCCTCCCCCTTTCTGTGAGAAGTTTGAATCTCCCTTATTTGCAACTTCTCTGAGTAAGCAGAGAAGTGACATCACTACTAAAACAGGAGTTGGGATGCACACAACTCACAAAAATCCTATAAACAGGGCTAGGGTGGGTAGGAGGAATAAGGCTGCGTTCATCCCATCTAGCTAAAAGGCACTGAAAATTTTACTCCCTTCCCCTGACTTCTGGAAAAGCACAAGCTCTTAACTTAACTCGTGTGTATTGAATGGAAGATGGTTGTTAGACCATACTGCACTGCACTGGTAAATCCCATTACAAATGCTCCCTGTCCTTGGGCAGGGGCAGCTCTTTCTCCTCTCTTTGCAGAATGTGTTCTGTTGTGTTCAGTTTGAGCACAGGTGGCAGCTCAAACCTCTCACAATGCTCCAGAGTTTACATGTAAATGATGACCAGGCACAGCCATGACATTCTACTGGAGGAGGAGGAGGAAGGGACAGGGTGGGGCTTGAAAGATCGGGACTGACACGAAAGATACTCCCACATGGCTCAGTTCTGAGCAAGGGGCAGGTTTGGGGCTTCCAGCACTCCATGGAATAACCTGTCACCCACAGTCAGGCACCTGCCTTCAGGAGTGTGATGACAATTCCAAGACAAAGTTTTCTAAGGCACTAGGCAGTAGGATTTCCCAAAGGCCACCACAGATGCACTAATGATATGCACTGGGAGAGTCAGGCTTATGACACTAAAAGGTTGCTTTAAATGGACATGAATATATATTTTTAAATAGGATAAGACGCAAAGGCAATACATTGTGATTAAACTCTTTACAGTCAAGCAAAGAAAAACTATTTCGTTCTATTATGGACTAGATTTGATGGAAGAGGGAACTCGTATTCTGATTGTGTACTTTTTTAATAATTGCAAGTGGCAATAATTAGTAAGCTGTGAGCAATAATTATTAACAGGTTGTGAGGATACTGTTTTGTACCGAGTAGAGCGCACACATCGCAGTGGAGCGTTAGGAGCCTGTACATTTTGGAATTCTTCATAGATGTAAGGACAGGTATATACTGGTGAAAAAGTTTTAGCAGCAATGTGTTAACAGAGAGACAGGCATAAAGAACCTCCTTCTCCTCCCCTTTCCCACTCCCAGCCTGCTGTTATGGCATCCACTCACTTTGGAATGTCTGACCCTTGCCTCCCGAGGAGGGAACACTGACAAACACAGAATTCCTCTGCCCTAGGACTGAGTCTTCCAGAGGATTCAATCAGAAAATAAAAAAGGCTTAACACCCTATCTTGCTATGCAAGTTAACATTATCAGTTAAATATTTCACCAGAATGCATCCCTATTGTTTTAAAACTCAGAAGTCTTAACCTTTTGAGGAAGGGGAATTTTACGTAAGGTAATACACTTACAAAATCCCGATGCTGGTCCCAAGAAGTCAGAGTAATTACATGACTTACAGAGGTGAAAGTCAGGCAGGGCACTGGTGACTGAGGTTACGTAGTCACTCTTGGGATGTGTGCCAAGTATAAACGGCAGACAGACAAAAGGTAAAAGCTGGTGCGTTCTACTCAACATCCAGCAACATTCTCCAGACAGGCACTGGTGTTTCCTGTAAGAAAGAAGCTGATGACCACACAGGAATTGTCAAGCCATAGATGGAATACCCTAAATTTGGATTCTGAGTAAACCTTTGACCTCACACCCCTTGGACAGAGGTACCTTGTTAATTTGCACTATTATGAACACTAAAGTTGTGCAGAGTGAATGCCTTAGCTGCTTTGTCCCCTGGCATTGAGGGTAGAAAGCTTTGTGAGGTTTCCAGTGGAGCTGAACCCAAACCAAAAAGGCTGCGGTACGACCAGCTCTGTGGGTTAGTTTTGTCCCTGTGCTTAGCGCTCAGCAGGAGGTGTTGCAGGTACTGCAGTGACAAACCCACCCCTGTGGTTTAGTGGGATTTGCTGGATTTCTGTTTCCAAGCGTGACCTTTCCTTGTGCTGACTGACCAAGAGCTCTTTGATATGATCGGTGTGTTCTGTCCAACTGTAGGCTAGTTGAACGTCTGTAGAGTTGCCTGGAATGCCATTTGTTAGGTTATAAACTCACACAGATCTAAATGAAGGGTTCATGTTGTGTACAAATCTTGATTTCACAAGTTTGAGACAATTGTGATGACATTTGTAAAACTTGTACAGATTTTTCACTATGTGCCTAGCTTTGGTGTCCATTCAGCTGAAATTAATTAAAAAAAGGTGCATGAAGAGAAACAGAAATAAAAAGTATATGTAGAGATGACTATTTTATATTACATGGCCCAATCCTGTATTTATTTTCTCCCTTTTTTGAAGTATTTCTAAAGACCTAGTTGAAACAGCTGTATTTTTTGTTAAAATATTCCGTAGAATTGTGCCTTTTGTCTGTATGTGAATAAATGCTGTACATTTTTGCAGTATCCTTGCCAGCAGTGGTTTAGACCTCCCCCTATTTGTGTTTGGGTTCTTACAAAAACACTTCCCTGCAATGATCTGAACAGCTTTCGTGGTTAAAACAAGCACTTGATTTGGATTAGTACAGGTATCACAACGCACACTGCAGTTGCAAGATTTTGTAAATTTTAAAGGTTTTTTTTAGGACTGCTTGTTACTGACAGCTGTGCCCCTCCCATCAACAGAACACCGTGTGGTTTTTCCCTTGGCATCCTCAAAGAGATGTCACTTACCTCAAAACATTTACATTTGTAGATACAGGAGATCCTTGCAAAGTCCATAATCTCCATTTTGTGTCCCACTGGAAAAAGAAGATGAGGTTTGAACTCGTGAGTCTTTGGGATAATTAGGCTGCATGTTCATTCACACTCTGAACTGGCTGGGGTCATGCATTTCTGGGAGAAGATTTGCTTCTATAGCAGGATTTCTGGGAGATGAGGATTCCTCTAAACTCCAGATGCAGAAATACGGAATGGACTTGGTGCAGAGCAGGAAATGGCAAGGCTGTGAAAGCACACACTGAGTAATCCATCTTGAAAAAAACCAGATCTCCCAATTTGGGAGCAACATGGGAGCAGCCTCCTCTGGACACCCCAAGGAAATGAAAGGAGGTGGTGGGTGTATGATGAGCTCCATGTGACCAGATCCCTGTTTGTGGTGCCATTAGGCAGACCAGGACAGACACCTTTTCCTTTCCTGTGTCACCTGCTGGAATCGCTCTCCTGCCCCTTCCCTGCACCGTGAGGTGCTTGTGTCATCCCTGCAGTTCCTGTTCTGGCAAACAGCCACCATGCAGGAGCTGCACCCCAAGGTGAAATGAATATGCCCATAATTAACAGGGAAGCATGCAGGTGCCCTTCTGTGCCTCCAGGAACAAATGCACAAATACTGCGAAGTGCCTGCCCCTTCCAGCCAGGTTCCGCTTCACAGCCAGAGCCTGCCTTGGAGGAGTGAAGGGGATTAATAGCTCACACAAAATCTACCAGGTGGCCTGTCATCGTCTCAGCTGTGCGTTATGTAAATGGAAACAAGGTGCCTGGTACTTGCCTGCCTCTGTATCACACACATACACAGCTGATTGATGAAAATCTCACCCAAACGGACGCTTGGAGCTTCTGAAAAATGGATCCGTGTTGTTCCGGAGAATCTTCGACATCTTTTAACCAAAACTGAGATTTAGAGATTGCAGTGGATATAGGCATCTATCAAAAAGAAAAAGCAACCACTGTAGGAACTAGTGGCTTTCCCTGCAGCAAGCAGGAATTGTTCCTGAGGGTGCATCCATCTTGCAGACTCTACCTGAACAGCCAAGATTGCAGGAGGCAGCACAAAGCCTTGTTTCCACGAGGGGATCAGCCCAGCTCTGTCCTCTAAAATGCAAATAGGGTGAAGATCCACTGCCATGGACATTATTAACCCAAATGAGACATTTCCATCAAGCACTGGGCAAGCCCTACCCATCAGCTGAATTAGAGGTTAGAAACCAGAATTACACTCTTTGCATTTAAGAGGTAGGACAAGCAATTATGTCACTTAAGGCCAAGACGTGAGCACTTCAAAATCAGTTTAAACACCTATCAAATGCTTGTAATATATACTAAAAGAGAAAATGGACTTTGGCTCTAATTTTAGAATGACAGCTATGACACGTCTCAACTAGCAAAAACACCCGTGTACATGAGGATTCCCAGATCCTGGCATCTGTAGAATTCAAACCCACTATTTCAAAAGGTGTAAGAGCTGGATGGCTTCACCTCTGTGCAAACTCAAGTAATAGAGAATGGAAGTTTCCAGACACGTACAAACCAAGGGAGCTGATCAACATAAAAGCAAGGAATTATAAAACAAATAGTAATGAGGAAGAAAAAGCACAACTGCAGGAAGATTACAGTGCTTAGAAATGAGCTGTCTGAGTAGCCCCAACAGCATTTTCATAATTACCTGTACTCTTACGGGCAGCAGACCAAACTGAACTGAATTCTTTACACTGGAAGGCAACGGAGGCATCATGCAGCTCAAACACCGACCATCGAAACAGCAACTCTTTGACATTCATGAGGTAATGAGTCCAATTATAATTCATAAAAGATCTTCAAATTGTTCCCAAGTTACCTGTACTATAAAGAAAAATTAAAGGTATCAACTGCAGGTGAGCAAAGCTGAGAAGAATGTCAGTACAAAGTGTTACCCTGTACACAATCTTGTCACAGTTGGAGCTGGTGGATTTTAGACCAAAAAAACCCTGAATGTGCCACAGCACTGTGTCAGATTTTTTCATCTGCTGCATTAAAGGACTTGACAACATTTTGCAGTCTTCTTCCAATCTTTATTGTGCATACAGAGACATATCTTCATCCACTCCCTTTCTTACTGGAATAAACCAGAATTTGTTTTAAGTTTTACAAGCCTTGCTGTGCATTTGACTGTAGTGCTTCAGTATGAAGTTTCTCCAGCAATCCTCTTGAGTCTCAACATGGTGAACGATAAAAACACATGTTTAAATATTTTCCAGATCCTTCAAGGAAGCAGCTTTTTTATTCTGTGTAGTTACCAGGCTGAGCTGTAATGAAACACAAGCAGATGATAGCTTCTTAATAATTCTTTGTATGATCAAAGTAACAGTAGATCTTCCATACTGAATGTGTGGTGAAGGAGAGGGAACAAGCAGTGTGAATTTGGGATGAACAGCAGCATTTACAATGTACTCTGTAGATGACTACTGCTTTTGTCTTATTTCAGATCCCAGAGAATATAAGATGATAGGCAGCGGGAATGCACTTTAAAAGACACCTACGGAATAGATGTTTTAAACTTGTGCAAACATTATCCTGTATTTTCTATGTTTCTTACTGAATTACTATTATTTCAGAATAAGCTAAGATTTACAGTCATTGAACTGACCACAATAAAAGTGTAATTTCTAGGTTCCCTACTAGTCCAGCTCTAGCCTATATTTGATATAATTTTACAACGAAGGTGGATAATGTAGTGAGAACACACAAGTCAGAAAGCAGCCCTCAGCCTACAGATTAAGAACAGAGAGAATCATCACTCTGAATCTGATGGAATTCACACATGAACATTCAGCCTTCTGAGGCCTAGAAGAGAATAAATACCCTGATTCAGAAGAGTGGACATTCTTGCAGCACTACTCCTGGAGACCTCTCTTTCTCCAGCCTTTAGCAGGGACAGTGCCAGTATGTCTTTTTTTTTGGGGCGGAGAGAAAAAGGAAGGGGCTTGGCATAGCAGTTCTGAAGTCACTACAGAGCAGCCAGGCCTCTGCAGCAACCTCTGTCACGAGGGCAAGGCGGTTCTGAAGTCTGGCAATAAGTTCTGGGCAGCATTTGGGCTGCTCAACATCAAATCTCTTTGTTATCTTTCAGAGAGAGCCTGGTGAGGAACAGCTAATTACCAACGTTTTCAGGAACAGCAAGACCTCTTCATCTACGGGCACCGAGGCCATGAGTTTATTCCCTTGAAATGTGACATAAGCATGCTTGGGTTTTTATGGGAAGACAGCATCTCAAGCATTAGAGCTAAACAGATCCACATAAAAAACAGGAGGTTAAAAAGAAATAAATTCCTCTTTCAGAGCAAATCTTCAGCAGCTGAATAGACCTTGTCATGACAGAGAGCATTTAGAGCCAGGAACCACAGCTTATGTTATGACAGCTTGGCAGCTATGCCCATTTATTCACTGCTGTTGGGAAAAAAAAAATGCCATTTGTCCTAACTGAGCAATTTAGGTCAGCCAAACATTTCCTCTCTGCAGCTCACATGGGGTCACCCACATTAACAAGCTGTAATTTGCAAATGGTTTTCCTAAATCACTGTAAAAAAAGCAGGAGGCAGAAAGACCATCTTTACTTAATAGGAGGCCGACTGGAGTAATGAACTTCCTTGGCAAAAAAATGAACTCAGTGTATAAACCCGCATGGGATTTGCTTCAAGTCGTACAGCTTAAACACTATGAAAAAACTGAATACTGAGAGGGATACACTATCTCTCCCTTTACCTCTCCAATGGCCTGGAAGGAGACAAGCATTTCCTACTCTGTCTGCAGGATTTTTACCATTGCAGGAGTTGCTGCAGCTGTTACACACAGCTGATGGTAACTGCAGCGGGTGCACTCCAACAGACTCCGTGCTGCTCCATTCACACAGGAGATGCAGTTATTTCAGGGGTTTTATTTGCCTTTGCTAACTTGCCATTTCTGAAGCTGGAAATGCCTGTACACCTTCATTCACACATTTTGAACCGTGCAAGTTTAATTCATATCAAACTGGTTTCCACAAACAAACCTACGCTGTCACGTAAGCATCCTGTCAGAAGGTGACGTCCAAAATCCAAGCTTGTTAAAAGTGTGTTGGTAAAAATGCTCATAAGTGATCACCTCTGCCTCAGGAATGACGGAAAGTGAATACTTCCGCATATTCCATGTGCTTGGATAACGTTTTTTGTGAGCTGTGTACCTGCTGGGATGCTGTGGCTGCTCTCTGTTCCGCCTGGTTCAGTCGCCTCTGAAGCCTGTCGATGTATTCCCGATATTCCATCATCAACGTTTCATCCTGTGGAAACAGAATCTCTCATCACAATGCCAAATTCTTTTTTACTGAATCCACACATTCTGTAGCAAAAAAAAAAGCTTAACACAAGAGGAATGTCAGAAGCGGAACTGTTTTCCCCTCACAATAAAAGCCTGAGGACAAACTGCTGACACATCATAGAGAATTTCCAGTTCAAATGTGACATCATATGACTTTTCCAATCCATCAGTCTGCAGGGGAAGTTTTACTCATTTCACCATCTTGAAGCAAGGTACATAAAAGCTGGCATTTTAATTCAGGTTATTTGATCCACGCAACCTCACAACGTAAATGTTTTAGCTACATTCAGAAGAAAGAGGAACACAGTAGATAATACAAATGGGATGATAAACCTGCTACAGATCTCCTCTGTTCCCTTCAGAGGGTCTGTAAAAAGCCTTTCTTAACCAGCCTTTACTCACAGAAATCTGTTCTCGCATCAGCCCCATTTTTCTCCTCTAAATAACACGGCACTACAAAAAAACAAGACAGAAGGACTTATCCTGGATAAAACTGGATGTTATCCCAGATTTATAAGGCTGACAGGAAAGCCCTTTTCTAAAGTGGCCATTAATTATTGAACAATGCACATTCCAAAACAACCCTGCCCTTAATCTTTAATGGACAACGCTTTTAGCCATATGTGTATACGGACACAGAATGCAAATTCTGCATACGCACAGCACGTGGAAAACTTGGTGCCTCTGTATATGCCACATTATCCGTAATCCCAGTGTGCCTGCTCCTGTTTAGAGCCTTGCAGGGATTCACAGGCAGAAATAAGTTCAGAAACAGCTCCTGAATTTGTCCAGAATTGCTACATTAGTCACTTAGAAAGACGATTTCTCCTTTCACTTTCGTAATTTGAGAGTAAAGTTCATTTGTCTTCCTGCCATTGGAACATGTCAGTCAGCAAGAAACAGTGAGGCTTCCCAATTATTACTGACTACCCCTGTCAAAAAAGCCTTAATTTTCTCTAAACCAGCAACATAACTCACCTAAATAGTTTTCTGCTAAGATCTTGGTGTATGTACATGAGGTTGTAACTGAAAGTAGCTGTCACATCAGTCATTATCTTACCTCAGTTACCTTCTCATTTGCTACTTCCAGCTGGGAAATGAGCTCCTGGCTACGGAGTTTTTGTTGATGCAGCTCGCTTCTGGGAATGAGAAGGAAAGATGCTGATTAGCAAACAGCAGTACTTCGGTTATTGGAACGTAATTTCATAGATCGCTCCATGAATTGTGGAGGCTTATGGTGGGTTTTAATTACAGGGTTACTCTTAAAACACCGATTTCAAAAGCACCACACAGCACTTCTTCATGCTGTGCATTCAGAACTCTAATGGCAGAGGAACAAGATGTATTTGTTGGAATCAGCAGGACTTTGTCAGAGCACTTGACATTTTACAGGGTTTTTTCCCTGTTTATTGTGTCTTATTTTGGAGGCACGCTATCTAGTATGCAATAAATATAGGCTGCATTTTGCACAGTAAGTTCAATATTGAGATTAACATTCTAATTAGTGTTCCATAACCAGACCTCAGCATAGGCATTTTTAAAGGTACTTTGAAGTACCTAAAAATAAATCGTTCTATACTTGGGAGACAGACATCGTGACACTTTGTGAGGAAAAGGAAAATACCACCTACTTCAAAGTGGTCTTTTTACTTTTATACTGAATGAGTTTTAGTGATCCTCAATTTACACAGTATTGAAGACAAAAAACATCCGGGTTATGACAGACAATCTCTGAGCTGGTGCTTAAAGGAAACAGTTCTTGCCTCCTGTCATCGCAAGAAGAGGGATGACTGAAGACACAACTCCAGTGATTTCAGCCAGGGAAAGATGCAAACCTAAGTGAGCTGCTCTAACCTCTGGCCAGTCTCTACTCCACCACCTCACCTTAAATGCTCTACCTATTGCTGAAACTGCAGGCACTGCAAGGGAAGCTTACAGCCTTTATTCTTTTTGAGGGAATGGAGGTAAGGTAGGAGATACTCCAGCCTCAGGTCTTCATCTGAACGTAAATGCTATTTTAATGATGACACTTAGTTCTCAAAAATAATTTGCTTTTATAAACTTTTAAGGTTAGATAATGAAAGTTCAAAAACTGATACATGGCACTTGAAATACAAGGTTGCAATGAATCTGTAACATCAAGTCACCTCTACAGCTGGTGAGGAATTTTCCACTCACCTGTTCTCAGCCCACCTTCTTAACCTCTTTCACCACTCCCAGGTAGATATCACAAAAACAGTTCAACAACTGTGAACTTTCATAGAAATGGAAGTTCATAGGCAGGCATTTCAATGGTGTTAAACAGTTAAAATTACATCTAGATTCCACCTGTTACCACATGTGAACACTTTCATATGAAGTGAGAATTAAAGATGGATTAAGATTGCAGGATCAAGACAGTATGTTAGTATGTAATACTACTTTTGTAATTTGTCCTCTGTAATTAGTATTAAGCATCAAGAGGAGGCATTTTCAATACAAGAGACCAATTTTTAGGTGTCCTAAAAATTCTCAGTTACTGAAAGGAGCCTGTCTCCTGTGCTTGTGCTGAGGTGTAGAATTAGCATGCTTAGCACCACAGACCATAAACAGATTTTACAGGCTCATATACAGCTGTGATCAAGAAATTATTTTTATAATGAGATCACACTGAACACACATTTAAAAGGAAACAGTTTAACCTTGTAAGCATAAGGAAATGTGATGGCTATTGAGCTAGACAGTTGATTCATTCTGAGTGTTAACCCTCCCCCAAACACACCTTATGAGATCTCAATATTAGAACTGAGCAATAACCCCAACTGCTGGATAATTAAATCAGCCCCCACTGCACATTGTCTTTGCTAAGGGAGCAGGAAACACAAGGTGAGCTTCTAGCATTTCAGCAGACGGGTGATAAATCCACCAGCTGCAGCAAGTACTTTCTGCAAAGCTCTCATGACAAATATAGCATGTGCCAGCTGTTTTTTTGGTTGAATTATACTATAATATGCTTCAGTTACTCTTAGTAATTATGAATGTTGTATACTGCCAGTACCTGCAGCTGTCTCTCATCCTGTTAATTTTTTTTCTTTAATGAACATCTTAAAATAAGCAGCTATGGCTGCCAAACATGACACAAGTGCAGCCAAGAATAATGTTTCAGAAAAAGAGGCAACTTCTTCATCTCAAGATGCCACGCAATTCACTCCGTGTACTGTGCAGGATGCAGGGAAAAGGAAAAAGCAGTCATGGCCAACGCTTCATATACTGCCACCAAAAAAGGTCATTCCTCAGAGGCACATTCCTTTCAATCACAGAAAAGAGAAAAACTGAGAACTCCAAACCCCACACATGCCTACCGATGAGTCAGGGTTGTCTAACTATGACAAAGAAATGTCAGAGGCAGAAACTGGAACAAAGACACCCAAAATAGCTGCAATCAGATGGCTTAAGCTAAGCAAAGTCTTTAAATACAAAAGCAATATAGCAAGGAGTCCCTTTTGTTAAGTACTGACAATTATAATGCAAGTGACTATTAAGAAAATGAATCCATTCAGTATAGTTACTCAAATAAATGGGTTTATGCTACAAGTATTTTTTACTTTTTCCCCCCAAAAAAGTTATATCTTGCTACTAGACAATAATGGCAAATGAACAGGATTATTAATTTATTAGTTTGCTCATAGTATGTATTGTTACTGAATTTTATTACTTTTGTAATTAAAGAGTTCAGGTTTTTAAAGCTCCTCAAATCCATTGTTTCATGGAAGCAAACTTACCTTCTTTATCTTTTAAGCCAATGTTTATAAATTGTTTCAGGCACTGTTTTGTGGAAGAACAGACCTGTCTATAACTATTTCTACCTCTATTCAAGCTAAACAGTACCTAAACTGAGCAATCAGCCACGTGTCTGACAGGCCAAAGCAATATCTGTGGCAAAGTTGAGAGAACTGTCATTTTCCTGTCAGGTTTTCAAGTTAGAGGATCGACCTTTTTCCCTGTCTGCAGTTGTCCAGATCTAGTCCACTGAAGGGCATTCTGTGATGATTCAGTCATTTGATTCAATATAAAACTTTGTTTATCCATGTGAATCTTATTCTGTTCCCTGCTCCAACCAAAATCATGCTCAACAAAAATAAGCTCTCAGTGTTGGCCACTGGTGCAGAGTCTGGTAAGGGTTTATCTGCTTACCTGCAAAATTCTCTCTATTTACCCCAACTCTTCATCCTCAGGGTAAGGACATAAAAATCTACAAGAAATACTGATTGCCAGTGAGATGGGATTAACCATCTTTTGTATTCGTGCATTCATCTACAGACCTGTAAAGGTGGGCTTTACAGAATGAATGAATCATCTACCCTTATTTCTAAAACTTGCATACAAGTCTGTCCATTTTCTTTGAGCAAATGCTGGCAGATTGAGTTACCCTGGTTTTGCCTAAATTCAGAACTGTCTCTCTCACCCCTTCTCATTCTACCCTCTGTTCTGTTGTTACTGAAGTTTGTTTCCTTCCAATTCACAAATTTCCTAAACATTCCTTTGTCGTTGCTGATTCCACTTTCTGTCTGCTGTCATTTATTCTTCTTAGCTGAAGTCTGAAGAACTACAGAGCTTTACACTGATGCTGTAACAAGAGCAGTCTCAGCCAGTCTCTTCCCCTGAATGTGGCCAGAGGAACCATTCTTCTGGATTACAGTGCTTCAGTGAAAGCAAGAGCCTTTAAAAACTTGTGCATGCTTTCCTCACTTCTTTCAAAAGTAAATTCTTTCAAATGAAGACAAGAAAAGTAAGAACCTGGAAGCACTTGATACTGACTTTTTTAGCATGGCTGTCAAAGGCAGATCACCTTAAATTTTTGGGACATTCAAACTGAGAGCCTACAAGTTTACAGTTGGAAGCTCTACATCCTGTAGATCAGCAACAAGAGCAACACGGATTACTTCTAGTCCTTATCGAATTCTACACCCATTCATGGAGAAGTGACACTGAAGATCAAAATAGCCTTTTCAACATTAAGTCTAATTCTGATTTGGTTATTTAGATTACTTGGACATCATTCCAGATTTACAGCAGGAGGGGGGAAAAAAATCAAATAGTAACTCAAGTATCAGTTAAACTAATGAACATAAAATACTTAAATTATTCACTGAGACTTAAAAGCTCTTTTCGTGTTATGAAAGAAATTACATTTTGAAATAAGTTTGATAGTTTTATAAAATTTCTATACTTCTGTTTTCCAATTAAACTCCTATAAAGGATATGAAAGATGACTTTTTTTTTTACAACTTTTTACAGTGATCACTCACTTTATACTATTTTACTACTATTTTATAATTGTGACTATTTGCTATCTAAGCTCACTTCAGTACATATCAGTAGAACTCAAGGTACATTTAAAATGGATGGAATCAGAGGTCAGAGCAGCTTGGTTTCTGACTCTGCCAGAGTAGACACTGTGGGAATAAAGGGAATAAACTTGGCAGTGAGTTATCAGCCATGCTGCCAAGAGCAAAGTTGTTATTTGGAACGATGACCCGTGTCACAAGGAGCGCTGACCTCCTTAGTTACCTTCAGGGCTGACTGGCACAAGGATAGTGAAGCAAAACTGGCTCCTTGCCCTTCTGCAAGGTGAAGATGAGGCCTGTTACCAATAAATTCTCCTTAAGATGCAGGCAGCATCTTAAGATGCTTAGGAGGAAGAAAGCTTTTCTCATAAATGAAGACTGTAATACATTTGTGTGAAGAAAATGGTGTAATTTAGTCTACAAGCATTCAATGCACTGCCTCCTTTTTCAGCACTGGTTCTGAATTCCAAGTTCAGTTTTATCAGCAACAGTTACGCGTTTAACTTGAATCAGATCCAAAGGTCCAGAAAAGCACACAATAATTTTCAATGAAGCCTGGAAGTATCAATTTACCTATCAACACTTCTATCTACAGGTTTTTCACTGATCTACTAGATCCTTATGTTATTTACATTACATGATCTACCATTACAGGTTGCAAAATTTACTTCTTTATTTTTTTTTCAGATCAAAAACCCCCTAATATTCACTGATGTTGCTTCATTCCTTAAGAGTTATTTAATGCTTCTTTCGTGCACGTGGATTACACCTCACCAACAAAACACTGCAGGCTTAGAACATGACAAATGAGCAGCACAGAATGTGGAAAAGGTAGCAGCAGCTGCTGGTAGGTTTAATAAAGAAGCCAAAATGTTTCAGACACCTTCACATGGAAAATGAAAGCAATGAGGACAGAACTGGAAAACCATCGTGGACTTTAAGGCAAAGGAATGGGAAACACCTACACTAACAAATGGGACACTGTGTCAGTGTTTCTGAGAGCTGCACTAACAGCAACCTCCTGGTGAAATGCAATCTAAAATGCTTCCCCCATACACACGGATAGGACTTGGTTAGGAAGTTTATAACTTCCTAAAAAACCACTCAGCTGTAAAACACATTAGCGTGTTGCCAGAGTAATGATTCTTGTTAAAAACTGTGTTTTTGTTAAAAAATGAAATTCTGCTACATGTCACACATAACCCAACCTGTGCATTTGCTCACGTATTTACATGGATCCTACTTTCCCTTGGACCCCACCACGAGGCTTGGTGAGAACATTTCCTGCATTAGTCTCAAGAGACCTTTCAAACAGAGCGTTTAATTAACAATAGATTCATTAATCTATTACCAGTATCGGTCTGTTATTTTGTGTTCTTACTGAAATTTCCCTGATAAATGCATTTGCTGCAAAATTGTTCCGCTTTTTAAATAATCAGCAACTCGATTTTAGTTCACAACACAGTAAGAAGCAATTTGCTGCTCTGTACTTGCACTCAAAATGTTATTGTGATAGATGAAAACAAATATGATGATTATTCATTTATAGTACAAGCAAGGACTTTTGTGATGAATATCTACTACAATGTAAATTCAGGAGCTAATCTTCATACCAGCTGCATTCTGTACTACATCGCTGGGTATCTGGCAATGCATATAAGGTGAAAAAGAATCTGGTTTTAAAATTTCCAGATAATACTGATAAGGTTCAGTTATACTACTTGTCACCATGACATCAGAGCATCACAGCACAGATTTAATACGAAATTCCTGATGTCAGTCCAAATGACATCCTTCCTGTTTCTACTGCCAGCTTCCTTGCCAGGTATAGCAAATGTCTGATAAAGACTTCTAACTTATACAGTATGAAAAATCATAACACACAAAACTATCATAAAGCTGACTTAGCTTTTAGACTTGCACCAAAATATCTACTGCAGTCACATAAATAGGGACATTTTCAAAATTTACAACCCATTTCTCATCCAGGATCACAAAGGAGACTTCCTTGTATTTTCTATGTTAGCATTTTGCTGCAGATAAATAAGGTCTAAATCTTTTGGTCTGCTGTAACAACATTTTAACACTGAACAGTAAAGGTTTTAGAGGGAAAACAGCTGTTTCACAGACAACTTTAATTATTTTGGAAGTCTGCAATTTTCCCCTTTTAATTGGAACTTGCTGAACCACATCCAGGATCTAGTGATGAACCTAGATGCTCAGCTGTGAAGTTCTGTATTTTGATTTAAAGAAAATAAACTATAAAGTTTAAGAGCTAAAATTTTCCTTAGCAAAGTAAATTGCTTCAAATGTATCAGTTTAACAGAGCTGCATACCCTGAATTTTTGTTCTCAAACCCACTGGAAGATAATGCAGTGTTATATTCCTTCCTAACCATTTTAGTTTTAAAGAAATGAGACTTATGAAACCAGGCTTGCTGGTTTAGCAGTTACTGTGGACGAGTGTGTCAACCTCCTCCAATTTTCAACTAGTTTTGAAGAGGAAGAGATATTGAGCACATAAACTTCTATGCAGTTCTATAAAAAAATACCAGGCTAATTTAATCTCAAATTAATAGTCTGCTTGAGCTAACTGATGCTTCCTGAGCCTAGAAATGAAATAAAGCATAGGGGAAACTTGCAAAACTGAAAATATTCTTATATTCTGCGCTGCAAAATACAAGTATGAGGCTAGAAACATGGATGAATTATGAGAAAAGTAAAGTTTATACCGTATTTTTTCTTAGGAAAAGCACACAACTCATTTTTATCTTCATTTATAACAGCAACTGCTCAGAAGAGAACATCAGATGTACATTCCAAGAGGTTTCTGTCCAGTTTATTTTAGAAGTCTGGAGACTCACTCTGAAACTGATGTTATGGCTTTTCTGAAGAGGTACAGAAGTTCTCATAACCCAAAGCTAACTTGTCTAAATTGCGTGGGCTGTATCTTGAAAGAGAAAACCAAAAGTAATATATTCCATTTACCTTTTGTCAGTACAAAAACTCACGTTATCAACAAGATAATGAAACAGTGGAAGTTTTACTTCCGTGCTAACTTCACAGAGAGCATCGAGAGTTCTGTTTAGATCCCTCTTCTTTGTTTTGCTGCAAGCACATCTTCGGGTCTGCATGGTTTGCTCTTCATGGTTTTTCACCACAGGTCTACTGCCCTACACCAAATAGTATCTGAAACACACTTTGCAGAAGGGGAACAAAACTCCACTTACTTCAGCTTGCTGATCCTGGCTTCTGCAGTTTCAGTGAGGTTTTTTGTTTCTTCTTTCCACCGGTTTGTTGCTTTTTGCTGAGCTACTAAGAGACGTCTGAGCTCAGCAGTGGACTTGTGGCTGGTGTCCTCCATCTCCTTGAGTCGAGCTTCATACCCATGTTCTTTCACTGCGTGCTCATGCTCCATTGTGCTTATCTAAAAAAAACCCCACAAATCCGGTACAATCAAATCTCTCCATCTCTCACTCTTTACCTTTTTTTTTCTTTCAGTTGTTTTTACAATGCCTGAGTTAAATTTATAAACATTTGTTGAAAGCGTGTAACGTACAATAATTAAACTTCTAATTATATACTCAGAGATACGTGTTCCCAAAGCCAATTTAAGCAAATAGTACAACTGACAATAAAGGATAATGAGCTGTGTATGCTTATTTTTGTAAGTAATCTTTATTCTTCTCCCTTGTGTTTTCTCCACAGAAACAAGTTCGTTCTTTTTCATCTAGCTAAATGCGTTAGGAGTTTCTTAACTGCATCTGCAATCCTTTGTACATCAGAAGGAAATGAAATCAAGGAGTGAATCTTATCTGTGACTATAATGGAAGCCTGCCTGATTAAAAATGAGACTGACAAAGATTTAGTATATGCTTTCTCTGCTTCATATCCACTGCCTCTCTGCTACAAGATTCTGATCCTTTGTTTAAGCAAAGGGTTCTGGAGTCGGACAAGAATTCCTGTTCAACCTGACAGCTTTCTTTATCTTGTAGTGCAAAGTGGAAGCCAGATTTGAGATGGCCCCGATTCACACCTTGTAAAACTGCTTACTGGGGTTGTCTTCATTGCTCCAGATCCTTAGATCCCTTTTTTTTGGTATCTTTACACTGCAGAGGGGAAAATACCAGCTTTATATGTTCAGAAAGCACATCAAGGATCAAAGCTGTTCCTCTCCAGAAGCCACCATGAATCTGCTGAGGTCATTACTGATTCTTTATCCCACCTGCAGCCTGCTCAGGCGCATTTAATGGAACACGTTCAGAAAAAACAAACCTGTTTTCAGCCAATGATCTTGATGGCAGCTGAGCACAGAGAAGAATTTTCTCTGTCCAGAAAATACAGAGTCAATGTTTGACAGCCACACTGTTAAATTATTTATTAGTTACACACTGCCCTGACAACATGGTGGACACTCAAGCAGAGGAACACTCCGGGCAGAAAGTCAGACAAACATTTCTGACACATTAGAGACAAAAAATAAATGAAGATCAGGAATTGCAGTATTATTTAATCTATTCCTCTTATTTAAGGCAAGGAACATTTTGAGGTCTTCTTATCAAGGAGAATTTAATGCACATTAGAATACAATTTAATTAGCAGAGATTGAGTTACCCCATGGATTCTGAGGACACACAATGCGACAATAAAATTACTTCTAAGCAGCAACCAGGAAGCATCATTAAAACTCTCAACCTTAATTTAAACATTTAATGCTTTTTTCTTAGAACTGCTGCCTTATTAAGCAAATATCAGTCTTACATTAAAAAAAACCCAACCAACCAAACATACCTTGATTTTAGCTTTTTGTTGAGCTTCTACTGCCAGTTTTCTCAAACCCTCCATTTCTTTTTGCAATTGTTCATTCTCTTGCTCAAGTTTTAGTCTTTGTTCACTGACAAAGGCACTCTTTTCTCTTTCTGAATCCAGAGTGCTTTGCAATTTACAGATAACTTCCTGGCAACGAGATTTCTCTTCTTCAGAGCTAAAAGAGAAGGAAAGTCTGGCTGCAACTGAAGAACTGAACAACTCCCGAACCAGAGAACAAAAGACATAGACTGGGAGCTATGCACAAATCAGCAAAGAATTTTATCATGATGATGGAATTGATAAAATCAATCTTAGTTTCACAATTATGGTATCTTGATACTATGTCTGCTATCGAATAAAAAGATCGGACAAAACCCTAACACACATTCAACAATTTAAATAGTCTGAAATAATTTCCATTGCTTTCTCTTCTTACTTCTGTGAACATCACTTACTTAATTTCCAGTTGTTTCAGTTTATTTTGTGTCATCTGTAGACTCAGCTGAAGGTCATCTTTGGCAGCTTCTGCAAGTAAATACTTCTGATGCAGCTGCTCGAGCTTTCTACTGTCAGATTCATGGTCTCTGTGTTCCCTGTAAATCTGAAGAGTAAACTTGTAAGTAAGTTTACTCCTCATTGCATCCTATTTTCCCATGATTTAAAATAAAACTGGATTTGTATCATTGTCACTGCCACTTGAAAAAGAAAAGTTGCCAAAGATCAGATTGGACATTTCTTTCGTTTTCTGTCTACTGATCTTAACTGGAATGTGTACCAGCATTCCTTTGGATCATGTTAAACAGCTCTCTTTTACTTCTTACACTTTTCAAAGAACTTTCTTTTTCAGTTTGGTGTTGCAGCTTTAAAAGGCCGTCTGGATTTAAAAAAAAAAAAAAAAATTCTAACAATCTTAAAGTAAATATATGAAAATTTACAATTAAGAAAATCTACTCAAAAAATAAAATAAGAAAGTTAAGGGAGAAACACATGAAAAATGGGAAAAATCGAAGTATTTCTCCTTCTGAAAAGAGATCTTAGATGTGATGTAAAAATACATACAAATGCCTTACCTTTTCAAGTTCTTCTTCCACTGCTCTCTTTTCCCTTATGGCTCGTTCAATTTGACTCTGTTTTTCTCCACACTCCTTTTTATAAAAGTCATTTTAAAATAAGATTTAGTAAATCAAAATAAAAATTCAAGAAGTGCCAAAGCCAAACCCCGCCCAGTGTAAATGTAGTTCTTGCTGCTGCCACGGATGCATTTTATCATATTTACTTGCTCATTATTTTCTCTACAGGATCATTCAATATACAGACCAAGACGCCTAAAATGAAACCTTTTAAAAATAAATTTAATGCATAAATAGGTGCATAAGCACCAAATTCTCTTGGTCACCTGCATAATTTATTACAAGTTCCTGGTTCATTCAGAAATAGGATGACTGTGATCTCATCTCTGGAGAATGCAGGATGTAAGGTGCTATACAGTAATAGAGGACTGTCCTACACAGTTACTCATTAATCACATGTTATTTGACCTAAAATACTAAATTCTAGTGAAAGCATTTGATCAGCAAAACCTAGAAGTCTTGAATGCTTTGCTACTGAATATATTTTTATCAGTCAACTCCGTACCATCTGAAGAGCTGAAACTTCTTCTGTTAGCCGAGAAAGCTGCATGTTACATTGCTTCTTTGTTAAATCTACCTGTGACCAAAACCAAAACAGAACTACAAAATTAGTCCCACAAACGATTTTTTCCATCTTCCTTTTTGACATATACGTATATATATATAGTTTATAGGGGGTGCATGTATATAGAGCATGAAAATACCTGGGACTGCAACAACTGACAACTCTTATGACATAAATGTTAGAAGAATGATTATTATCCATCCATATTACTTTCACTGAGGGTGTTTAGGAGGGAAGAAAGCACAAATGAAGACACCACAACAAGTGTCATTCACATCTTCACACTGCAGCCTTCTCCATACCAGTGTCTGCAGAGACATCAACAGTTTTGGTTCTTGTTTAGAACACATGTCTAGACAATAAATGCTGAAGAGTATGGTGCTGCCAGCAGGCTGCCTTGTATTATCCAAACTCTTGTGAGAAAACTGCTCATGGTCACCACGCATCAGCAGTAGCTTTTCACTCTGAGGAAAACCAAAAAAACCTTCCCATTCTTTCTAAACATCGTAACTTACTTCCTTTCTAATTCTTGCAGCAGTACTTTCTGCAAGCTGAGACATTTCATCCTGCAGTTTTTTGATCTCTTCTTCCTTTTGTTTCTCCCCAAAGAGTGCCTAGAAGAAAAACAACAAAGTGCAATATGACTGATATTTTGATGTGATACAAAGAGCACCAAGAGAAAAACCCACACTGCTCAAAGACATTTTTTTTTTTCCTTTTTACTTTGGAGCAGCTGATACTGAGGCTCAATAAGAAAACAAGAACAGTGAAAACATGTTGCACTAAATGCGTGTTCTTGTAAATCAGAACCACACAGAGGGTTAGTGTCAGTAGGTGCCTTTTTCTGTTGGGACTTGGAGATTTTGGCTGAGCACGGAATTGTACAGGAGCACAGGAACCCAGAGCAAAAGGCAAAGCTACTCTCCAGCGTTCTATCCGGGGCCAGGATCTGTAATAAAATAAATGCTGACAATGATGCATGCAAAGGTCTCTCTTGGGAAACTGAATACCTTTAGACACACACACTCCTACGTACAGCCAAGCATTTTATATTAAATTACTCATCTCCCAGAAAACTAAAAGTAAAGGAATAAAAATTTATAAGCAACTAAGGAACCTGTATGCAGAACCTTTCATGGTGGGTAACAGCGAATCGTGAGAATTACAGAAAAAAGTGTAGCAAGGAACCCTTCCTCTGGAGGATGTAAAAAAGCTGCTGACGTTACAGTATAATGGGAGAAAAGATTACAGAATACAGGATTTTTGATCTCACCTACCAAGAATCCTAGGTGGCACACAGAGAATGTGTATATGCATAAAGGGAGAAAGACATAGAAAAGTCCCTAACGGATGGAATAAACTAAGCCTGTAGAAGGTTACTCACTCCAGGCAGTAACATGCCACTTCATTGGTCATGCTCTCTTTTACTGCTCCCATACAATTCAATTGTTTTTTGTTACTCAAACTACTCTTAAAATTCTTCAGATGTCTGTTTATAAGCTTAGCTTTGTGTGCTTTATAATGTTAACAGAAGTGCTGTTGTAATGTCCACCTCAACCTTTTACAGGGCAGGGAGAAAGCAATTTAAAACACTAAGCATTAACAGATATGTATATTAATGTTTGAAAAATTCAGGATGTTTTAGCCAGAGCAGTAAATTAAGAATTGTCTGCTTTGCTTTGGCTCCTTAAGCCACGTTTTCATTATCTATATTTTTGGCATAAGTATTATTCTATGACAGTTTAATCACACATTGTACATAAAAGTTTCTCTTAAGGCCTCTCCACATGTCTAGATTTCTTTGTTGATGACTCTGCACTTTCCTTGTTTCCTATGTACTCTGTAATGGTTATAAATTCTTAACAGAACCTTCCCTTTTATTCTGACACCAGTATTTGGTAAGAAACTCTGAACTCTTGTCAAAAACTTTGGGAGATTCATTTTTAGGTACAGTGTTATCCCTTAGATGACTTTGATCCAGCCACTCAACATGCGCTTTGAAGTTTATACTGTATGACAAGTCTCAGTGGCTCTCTATGCATGACTCATTTTAGCACAACAGACACAGAAAAAGCTAAATCCTAACTATCCTGGTTTCTAGGAAATACCTTCATCCAATGACTCACCTGACTTTTCTCCAGGTTAGCCTCTTCCAAGAGCTGTATGCAATCTTCGACTTTTGCAACAGCATCATACCTCTCACTTTCTAGAGTGGCAGACTTGGCCTGAAGCTCTCTGATATGTTCCTCTAGGGCTACTTTTTCTGTTCTCAGCCGTTCAGCATCTTGAACAGTCACACATAATCTACAAGACAGTAGAAGTTTAACAGTGTGATGGTTAATTAAGACACTGATCCATTCAAACTGAGCTATTAGTAAGTATCTGTTCATAAATTGCCCAAATTGCATTGTTTTCTGCTTGCTTTTGGACAGAGTATTTTGAGTTTGACAATTCATCAAGTCCTAGAAAGAAACAGAATTTAAGGAGTTAACTCAGATATCTAATCTCAGAAGATCCCTAGAAAAATCCCTGTGATATCCTGGGATACATCACTGAAAATGTTCTATATTAAACCAGAACAGAACAGCCCCAGAAGAAATAAAGTTTTCCTCTGTGGAGGAAATGGAATAATTGGATGCAGGCAACGAAGCTGCAGCTATAGTATTAGAGAGAGAAAACCACTAGTAATTTCACAACAGCTCAGGAATTCTTATTGTTTAACTATGATTGTCAGTATTGGCAGGCATGAGAAAAGACAAGAGAGCCTCAGAGGGATCGTCAAAAACATCTCTTTGTTACTTCCTAACATGTTTGCTGTAAAACACAGACAACCCCCCTATTTTTGTAGAGCCAAGGCATAATTTTTGCATGTATCCTGTTTGTTGGTAACACACAGTGAGCTCTCTTTACCTTATTTCTAATTGTTTTATACTGGACTGCATTTGCTGCAAGCGTTTGTCAGATGCTGTTTCTCTCTCCTGGGCAGATAGCCTGTCTTCTTCCTGGAAAGAATGAAAGTATTATCCAGACCTGATCTGAGCTTCCCTGAACAAAATAAAGATATACTCACATAAAACAAGCTAGATAATAACTTGCAGTTAATTTAACGTCAGCATTCAGAAAATGACTGTCCATTCAGTTGCAACAGAAATTATTCCTTTCTCTAGAATACCTTTCTCTCCAATTGGCTCTGAAGCTTCTCTTTCAATGTCATAATTTCTTCAAGCTTAGCATTTGCTGCCTGCCCATCTATTTTGGCTTGCCTGTATATAAAGAAAACAATTATTATAGAGGGGGAAAAAAAGGGCCCATTAAAACTTTGTTGAACCAGCTGTGAAGGGCAGACAAATTTCACAATACTGTTCTTACAGGGCAGAACAGGTTTCCCCCTTCTCCTTCTCACTACATGGCACAGAGAAAGTGGAATACCAAATTTCAAAGTCCTGTGGAAATTACTTCACAGACTATGAGGAAGGTGTATGCATCGATTAAAGGAGGAGGACTAGCCAATCAAAAACTTCAGGTGATTCAATAACTTAGGTATAATTAGTCACAGGTACGTAATAGAGAAGTCTTTTGCAGAATTAGATTTAACTTTTTAAAGCAATAGGACTAGGAATTTAAAACTATCATTACACACTCCTAAAGAAATTAGCTGATGTGCTTTGTAATCTGAATAGTTTTTGTGGGCTGAAGGAGAAGAGGGAAAAAAAAAAGGAATAGTTAGTGAATTATGTTAATGACTAGTGGTTCTTCATCCTCAGTAGAAAAGTCTGCTTAAAAAAGCAACCCTCCCACTCCTCTGACTTGGGAACAGAAAGACACAGAGAGCCTTCACCTGGGGTGTAACCCAATTATTGAGGCTCCATATTAGGCTAAATTTAAAAACCAATGATTGACTCCATCATAAAGTTAAAAGACAGCAAACATGTATTAGATCAGCTCATGCAAACTGCAGCACCAATGGTCATGAAAGAAGCTAGAAAATATTTAATACTCCTAACAATCAACTTCAAGCAAGTATTTCTTATAGAAATACTGATTTTGAATTAAGGGCATAAAAGTCAAGCATACTGTACCTACATGAAAATCTTAAGCAAAATATACATAATCCAAGCAATTTTACAGAAAATATTTTATTTCAGCCCAATTAATTGGAAAAGTTAATTTGGTTACAATTTCTTTAAGAAGCAAAAATTACAATAAAAACATTATTCCTAAATGCACGGTCTTCAGTGCAGGTCTAAAACTTTGACCCTTCTCCATCTGAAACACTGCATCTTTTTCCTACAAGAGGTACTGTAAATTCAGGAGAGCACTAAATCGCCTCCCACAAAATATTTTAAAAGTGTTGTAAAACAAAATAAAAACTCAAAAGGCAGCATAAGAAGTGAAAAATAAGAAAAACATAAAGGCATAATAAAAAATCAGAACACCTTAAGTATTAAGAATGCATTTTAACAACCAAATTCAGATTCAGATCGAATTCAGAGGTCTGTATTTTACAGGCAACAAATTGATTCTAAAGATGCAGCTTTTATTCCTGACTGTACAATATATCTTTAACCTGATCTTGGCAAGCTATCTCTGTTTAGGAGGTTTAAGACTCTGAAATGCAGATCCGTGCCCTAGCAATACCAAGTTTCTTAATTTGTGCGTTTTATCCAGGTCATACAAACCTAATTTAAACCTAAATTCTCTAACACACAAGTTGTTTTTTTAAAATCTACTGTTGCATTCCTGACTTAGTACTCTATTACCATAAATCATGTAAAACTATTAAAAACATCCCAAAGGATTAGAATTGTCTGTACTATATGCTATATAATCCATGCAGACTATGTCTTCATGTTTACCAGGAGCCACTGGTAAAAATATTCCAGACTTCCTGGAGAAGCACTGCAGCACTTTTTAGGGCTGGATAGAGCTGCTGCCATTAACTTTGGGAGTGAAACACTGTTTTTAGGGATGCAAGGACTTTAGGCTGATCTGAGAAGAAGGTGAGCATAATCAGTGCCTGTAATTAGAGATGGATAATGACTGAATTTCTTGTTTTACTCTCAGTTCATAAATCCACTGTTGAATGAAATAAAATTTTAATTTGACATCAACCATCACTAATTAAAAGAGAGAACAGACACAGTAAACTGGCATTGAATAGACTTCAGCTGTAAACACAAGTAATCATGAAATTGTGTCACAGATATTATTTCTCCTTTTCCTTGATATACTTCAGGTGTAATTAACACTTCTTTTACCTTTAACTTCCACAGAACCTATGGTTTAGAGCTCTTTATTGATAAGGAGTGAAAGCAAATTTTATTAAAATTATTAAAACTTGGAAGCTTGTTGGAGCATTCAAATTTAAGAACTATAATGAGTAACCATGTAAACTGGCTTTTGAGCAAACTGCATTCTAATGAAAGCCTATCTTCAGAATCAATTGTGATGTGATACTGACACTTTCTTTTCTTTTAAATCAAAGGTCAAGTGTTGACTGTTTCAGGGAGAAGCTGAACCAAACAACACTAACTGGAAATATGTTACCACGACGCTAATGATGTCTAACAAACTTCAGAGGCAGTTACTGAAACCATTGCAACTATGAGGATGAAATTACCTCGAGGGACAAACAAGGCCCACGACACAGCAGCAGGTTAGGAAAAGCTATAGAAAATATAGTAAATATTTTTTTAATCTGCCTGGTTTATACCTCAGTTGTTTCCGTAGCTGCTCTAGTTCCACATCTTGTTCTGTCACAGTTTTCAGAAACTGCTGATTGGTCTGTGAAATAGAGAGATATTTGTAACATGTTCATTATAGTATTGAAAGTGTTACACATTCAGAATTGTTAGAGGACATTCCACAGAATATAGTATCATAAAAAGAGACAGTAAGGTCTATTCAACACTGTAACTGGTCTTCAAGTGCCAAGGTTTATGGAGAGTGTTTCACAAAGGTGAAAGCAGAGGGATGGTCCTCCCCTTCCTTCCCCATACTTTGGTCATGAGACAAAAACTGTAGTAGCTCAGACCTGTCATTTGCACTTCCATCTAGTTTAGGTGTCTGGAACCCCTAGTGACAGCGAGTACCACAGCAGACCATGTACTGCTGCAAAGTATTCCTGTGTTTCAGGGACCAGGGACAGAGAGCAATTGCTCATCCTTCATTCTTTTCTATGCAAGCCATAGTGCTGGAGGTGTAGTTCTCCTTCAGCTGTCTTCCCATCTAAGAATCATTTCATATTTTTATGAAAACTGGCCTCTTCTAAAGTTTACACGTACCTTACACTGAGCTATTGAAGATGACCACAATGGCAGGCAGCACGCAAAATGCACAATATTCTCCTTTTCTTCCCCTCTCTTCTATTAATTGCTAATGTTCTTCTTGCTTTTTTGACAGTTGCTAAGAACTGTTTTCAGGCACTTCCTGCTTCTAAAATATCTATGCTGAGCGCTAACAGTTCATTTCAAGACCATCATGGAGTACCCAGAGTAAAAACCCCATCTTGCCCACATTTATTATTTTGGTTTTATTAGTACCAATGAAATGTCAGATAAAATTAACTCAGATAATCAATGAGATCTTTCTGCAAATTTCTGCAGTTTACTTCTGTTTTTACTGCCCTAGGTATTTTAGCACTGAACACTGTTGACTCAATACTGAATCTCATTTCCAGAACATGCATAAATATGCTGAACAATTCCAACCTGAGCACATCTAGGAAACACAGCTGTTTTACCACAATTAAAAACTTGACTAATTAATGTGTCTCTTCACCTCCTATTTTTCAGTTTGTTAGTTCAAAATAGGGCTTGATGCTTTATCCCATGACATCTTTATGCCTTTGGTAACAGATAGTGCCAAATGTTTTTTGGATAATGCGAACAAATGGATTATCTTTATCTTAAATATTGTCTTAATTCTTTTCTCTGATGTGAGGAAGAGAGGTTTCAGTGATAAAAACGAAAAGAGTAGGCTGCTAGAGTAGGTTAGGAGTCCTTTTGCACTGCCAGTATTCAAAACAAACACAAAAAAAATCATACAGGAATCATGTCTTTCAAAATCAAAGCTGCTCGGTCAAAAACTTCACCCCCTCTTTCACCTCAATTTTTCGACGAAAAAATATGTTTCTACTAAAACTGTTTGTCAGTTTTGAAAGGCCTAGGCTAAAGCTGAGTGACTAAGAAGTCTCACAGTCTTAGGATGTGGATAAAGCACTGGAAGATTATTAGAGCTCAGAAAAATGTGCAAAAAGGTGACAAAGACACTGAAGACAGCAGTACCAAAATAGGACTGGATAAACATGTGCCAGAGCTAGCATATGCAAGAGGGCATAATTTAAAAAAATGTTTCTTTTGTGAAGAGGCTTTTGAATGTGTGAAGTACACTAACCACATGCTATAATTCTGAATGTAAGCTTATCACTGAATTGTAGAAGAAAGAGCTCACATAAAATTAAAAGCTGACCTCTCAACCACCTTGACCTGGTGTTTGGAGTTCAGGAATAAAGCCATCACTACTTCCTGGTTGCTGGAGAAGTTCGCAAATTTGAATGGCACAATTTCTTTTTCAACCAGGTGTACGTGAAGGAGTTTTTGCTTTGGTTTTATACTTTGGGTGTCTGGGAGGAAAATAAATAAATTCCAGTTCACTGTTCAGAAGGTTTTACTCACCAACTCTATCTTCTCCTTGGCCGTGTGCAGTTGCCGAGTCAACTGCTGAAAGCTAGTCAGTTGATCCTAAAAAGAGAATTCAGAGTTTCTTATAATCATTATAGCCAGAAAGAGTGAATAATTAGAAAGCTTCATAGTCAACAGAAAACATTTTCAAAAAAACTATACACCTAGCAGGAAATTCAGTATGCCTTCACAGATTTTGGCTAGATTGTTTTTAGCTGTTGACGTCGTATTCCATAAAATCAGATTTACTACTGAACAATGTATCTGATTTTCCCTGGGTTACAAACTGCCTCCTTCTAAAACTCACAGGCACTTACTATCAAAACATGAAAGTTCACATGAGCAGTGCCTTTAAAGAGCCACACCGACTGTGACGCTGCTACAAGCATTTTTGCCAAGCAAGGTAACAGATATGTACTCCTTAATTAATAAATGCCTGTTATGGACATTTTAATTTGTTCTTTGCTGTACAAGATGTCTTGTGTCCATACAAAAAAAAAAAAGCAAAAGCAGGCTGTTAAGCTCTTGAGTCCCTGAATGTGAACTCTGTCATCCTAGGAGAAATAGCATAACCCAGAAAAAACATCTTCAGCATGCCAGATGCCTTCAGAGCAGAGAGAGGACTGAAGTCCCTGAGCTGAAATATCATCTAATTGTGCTATCTAACAGCCCCAAGGCCAAGGATATGCTAGGAACCTGTTCCTGCCACTCCCATACCTACTACAGCCAGTCCTTATGATATCCTCTCTCCTCCTTGCCTTCTGTCAATTCTACCTGATCTTACCTATTTCTATTTACCTCTGACAGCTGTTTGCTGTTACTTCATTGAAAGCTAAATCTAAAATAAAAGTTTATTTGACTGGAGAGCTGTTTTCTCTGGGAGACCAGCAGCTTTTAAGAGTAAAAACCTTGTTCTTGTCACGGTGGCATTAAAATCCACCAAAAATTTAGTTACTAATAAAAAATGGAATCTGGCAGCCCTAAACCCTCCAGCAGCTACCAATGACTCTCTACACTCTACTGGGTGAGTATGTTATTAGTAACTGACAATAAAGCACAAGAAATAATCTAATAAAAGAAACAGGAGCAGAAAGCTGGAACGACACAAAGATAAGAGTCCTCTTAACTATTCCTTGAAATAATTATGAAACTTGACAGAGCACAACAGCTGCACAGACACTTATCCTGTTCCTCAGAAAAGATCACATTGCCAAGGTAAACTTAATACCACAAAAAACCAAAAATCAGTAAAAAAATATTTCTGAGGTGAGCTGTAACTGCCCGTAAGTCAAGTGCGTTTGAAAATAGGGGAAATATTAAAAGAATTTGTAGGTTTTCTTTACAGGCCTAGGAATACATATAGCAAGGTACATAGAGGCACCAAGTTTCTATTAGTACTTCACACACTGAGCATCTTTACATAGCTCATCAGAGCAGAACAGCTTTTCTAAGAATTTCCTGAAAGGCCTTCCCCAGGCACAGCAGAAGAGAAACAGGCTGCTAAATGCAAGCTAGCATTAGACAAATACTAGTGAATTTCATTTTTCATCTGTTTACTTCTTTACTGAATAACAACAGGACATGGAGACTACTTTTCCAGCTATTCAAACACAGGAGAACAGATAAAGACTTTCACCTCAGAATTCAGAAATTTACAGCAACTTTTTCAGATGTTTTACTGTACTGAAGATTTCCGACCACGCAATTCAAACACAGGATTATTTATATGCACATGCATACTTTCTGTACATGTGTACATCTATCTATATATATATATATGAGAACAATTTAAAATGAATAAAAATAAATGAAAATTACATTTTGCCTTTTCCTTTCAGTCACGAGAATCTGTGTTTCAGTCAGGCGCTCCTGGTACTGCTGCTGAAGTCGATTGTGCTCCCGTGACAACGTCTGCCAGAGCCCAACTGCTTGGTCTTTTTCCTAAGTTACAGAACAATATTCTACTATAGCACACGTGTCTTCATCTATCATTCTCTAAAAAGACAGGTCTTAACTTCTATTTTGAAGAAATGCCATTACTTATGCTTTTCTGTGCACATATTTTAACTACACAGACAAAATACCAAATTCAGGTGCGGAAAAGCAGATGCTTGGAAGTTCAAATTCCACTTAAAAGCGAATTGCAAGTTTTCTGCTTTTTTTTTTCTGAAGAGCTCAAACTTTTACAGGTCGTTAAGGTAGGCCTACAGTATAGATACTATTCAAATACCAAAATTCAGCTGTCAAATTCAACTTAATCATACACAACAAGATTGATATACTGTAATAAGCTGAACAAAATTTGCTTATATTTTCAGGTTTAGATATTATTTGCTATATCCCACATGCACTTCCCTCCTCGTGTCACATTACAATAGTTTTGATTAAAATGACAAGCTACTACAAAAAGCTTGAATTGAACAAAATATTTCATGGAGTTGCTGATCATGAATTCAACATAAGGATCAAGTCAACCAGGTAAAATTACTGACACAAATTAACATTAAAAAATTATCTTATGAATCTAGGAAAGGAGTTCCTTCAAGTCTTTAAGTTCAAGAGGGCCTCAAAACAGCCTCAAGGAACTCGGAACAAATCATTTTTCAATCAATCTCCCCTAATCTGCCAAGGCACAACAAGAGAAATAAAACAATATAAATGTTTAATCTCACACACTTGCTTTGCCAGCCGTAGCTGTTCTTGAAGGGTTCTCACCGTGCCTTCATCTGCAGGAATATCAGTTTCCAGATGCATGAAAGGAAGAGCCTCCAGTTGCTTCTCAAGAGGCTCTTTCAACTCTGCATGCAGCCTGAAATTCAAAGAACTAGGTTCAGCAAAGTATTTCTTTAGAAGGGATTTTTTTAACAACTGAAATACACTGTACCTTCCACCTGTACATACTACTTCCTTCCAAGTCAAATTTAGATCGATTAAGTTATGTTCTATAAATACAGTGGACAGTCTGGAACAGTTTCACACCTAGTTCATTTAGTGACATTGTAAAATCTTCTACACCTGGTGCTGTAATCTGTATTAAACACTTAGAGACTCTAACATTAAGATCCTGAATTTACTTAGTAGTTGAAGATTTCAAGGTCCTAGAAAAAAAAAAATTAATGTTTAGAAATCTTGAGAAACAGTAGTAGCAACATGGCAGTACAATTATTTACCTTTCATTTTCCTTGGTGACTTCTTCCAATCTTAGCTTCATCTCACCCATTTGTGCCTGACACAAAGACATGCAAGAGTAAGCATTCTTTTAAGTTACACAAACTCTGGTAACACTTTCATCCTGTATTTCTGACTGACACTGTAAAAGGTGGACAATTTAATTCACCATAATAGAGTAAATGAAAGTCAACTGCTTTTTTAAGGCAAGCCACGGGATGCCACTTGAATTTAACAGCTGCCAAGTCCTGTTATACCTCAGCATTTGGAAGTTATTACGGGCATTAAACTTAACCTTTTGAAAATCTTACGGCTCTTACAGATTGATTTTTAATTAACTCAAATTCTTTTAGCGGTACAGTGGATAACTCATCTTTTATGCTGTAAGCATTGGACAAAAGTTTAGGAATGGACTGAGGAGAAACTTCAGTTATATGAATCAAACTAGCTGTTTCGTTTACTAGCGCACGAAAGCCGTAGTGCTTCTGTTGCCTCCTGAAATTGATCAAGCTTGAAGACTATTTGCAAAATCTTTATGATGGACAGATCAAGCAAATTAAGTGCATTAAACCAAAGCCAGCGTATAACTTCTGCATGAATATAACAAGGAAAAATTGCTTTCTGTATGCCACAGGTTTTGATATCACTTCGTTTGCAGTCATGTTACGAAGCATTAAAAAGGTTCATTTTGTGTGGCTGAAAAGAGGACGGTTCCTTTCACCTCAACCCGTGGTTGCAGTCTGGACAATCTCCCAACCTTTTCACAGAAAGCTCTCCATTCATCCCCTTGAGGCAGCCTGCAGTCCAGCAGCTTTGTGAAGCCTGACAAAAACTAGCGGCCGACACATTAAGACCACTAAAGAAGATCCAGTCTGAAATGTTAGAAATGCCCATACCTGATAAAGCTGCAGCTGTTCTTTCATTTCCTCCACGTGTTTATCATACTCTGTGATTAGAGTTGACAAGCTAACAAGTTGAAAAACATGCTCAGAATGAGTTTTGCAAATGCTGAAACGCTCTGATAATTAGCTTGTTTTAAAGAATTCTTAATCTAGAGGCCAGAACAGAACAGTCACTTCTCTTGAGTTCCAAGCTCGACATTCCCCAGAATCTAACGAACAAATTTAATCACTGCTTTTAAATAATGATCATTAACAGCAAAGGTCCTATATAACAGAAATAGAACATATAACGGGACCGTATAAATGACCATTAACACAACATTAATATTTCATAGATTCACACAGAATCCCAAATATTAGAAGACTGGATTCCATTGCTGCTTTCACATACAACAGCAGAGTAGCCTATAAGACAATGCAGAACAGTGTAGGTCTACTTCTATACTTTTTCCCTCCTAATATTTTCATAATTGATAGCAAATCTCTGAAAATTCTGTACTAGAAGCTAAGAAGAAAAGCTAGGTTGTTTTTGTAAGAGGAAATTACAGTGATCACGAAACCATTTACTGATAGACAACTGTTCATTTAAGAGTGTCAAACAAACATTTTTAAAAACATCCCCCTGATCTCAACAGACAGCAGGTACCTGTGTTACCTAGGCCAGTACAATCTTACCAGAACTTTCGTTTGTTCTCTCAAAATTTAGACTAGAGAATTCCTTCATTGATCTCTCATCCTTTATTTTACAGATTGTGGAAGCAAAGTCAGTAATTTAGTTTACTGAATAAACACAATACCACCTAAAAACAACTTCTACAGACACAAGTACATCAAAGATCTGGTCCACCTGGTTATTTACACTTCTACAAGCACAGGACAGTTTCCTTCAAATGCACTGCAGTATTCCCACTTATCACTTGGAATCAGTTACCTTTGGTCCATCATCCTGGATCCTGATGTGCCATCGCCACCAAGGGCATGCTCCTGTAATGGAATAATTTAGTCATTAGTGCTTGCATATAACTGTATGTAGTTTTCAATTTTTATATGAAACCCAAAACTGTCTGTACTGTAATCTGTGCATCATATGCCACAGAATCACTTTCAGGTTTATGTTCAAAAACCCTTGAGTGCTGGCCCAATATGAAAAAATAACTTTTTTTTTTTCTTTCCTGAAGATGCTCTGATCTAAAGTGTAATTGCATCTGAGAGAAAATCAACTCAAAAAAACAGTCGTAGGTTTGTGTAAGTGCTTGGTTCATTTCCATGCATCTCAACATCGGGAAGGTGCTGAAGCCCTAGCTTCTGCACAAGCTTTCAGACAGGCCTATGGTTACCTCAACACGAGACCAATCTCTTAGGAAAGGGTAGTCTATAAAAGTGAAAAAGTGTACTAAACTACAAATCAAGTGCTCTTTCAGGGATAAAACTTTTAGAAATGCACCAAAAATACCATAATTCACTGTTAGGGCAGTTTTGTTCTGCTGTTGCTGCATTGTATGATGGACCCAAAACAGGGCCAGACAACACTGAAGCGGGCTGTGCTCCATATTTGGAAAGTTGTTTATCACAAAACACCACCGAAAAAATTCTTACTGCTTCCATGCCTGAGTTCACATACCTGCTCAGCAGTAATTCTCAGAACCTCATCGGTTTCATAGTGTCCAAGTGCCATTTTTAGCCTCTGATCTGAAAAACACCAAGTTTGAGAATCATGGCAATAACATTGGCCTTTATCTACATAAACGGGACTGGCAGTCAGAAATATGTTTAACAATATAATGCTTCGAGGCCAAAAAAAATGCTTCTAAAATTCATTTATTTAGCACAACTGCTTAAACAAATCCAGGACTTGAAAAAACCTCCAGGAACTGTAATAATAATAATAATAATAATAATAATAATAATAATAATAAATAATAATAATGAATTCCACTCCTTTCACATTTGATTTTCTTTAAGAAATATTTTTGTTCTGTTTTGTACGAATCTCAGTAACACTTTTGTAACTGGAATGGGTTACAAAGAAGAAAAAGAAAGTGGGGAAGGTAAGGGCTTTATTTTGATTTAAACAACTTCTTGCCTATTTTTTTTTTTCTCTTTTAGACACATCCCATGGTTCTTTTACTAGTTCTAAACTTCTAAAGGAGGATAGAGGAAAAAGACAGTGGGGACAGAAAGGAGGTAACAGCAAAGGAATGCCAGGGAACAGGAAGGGGAAAGCTACTGTCCTTACAAGCCAAAGGATGTAAACATGAGATGCCATAGGTACAAAAAGGGACAGATTTTAAACGTCACTTATAGAAGCTCATCTTCAACAATGAAGCATTAAATATATTACGAAAAGAGCTCTGTGTGTGTAGCAGCGTATCACAAAAATATGTAATGGATTATTATTTGTAAGTCTGGCTACTAATACTTCAAAAAGAATTCAGGTAAAACTCAAACCTTCTTTACAGCCACATATTTACCACAACAAACACCTACTCTACAACACTAAATATAATACTGCTTAGAGAATCTCTTTTCAGATGTATTACACACATTCAGTGTTTTAGAAGTTGGATTTCACATTCATGAAGCAAAGGAAACATCAATCCATGTATCAGACTCAGACTAGGCCTAAAATAACTTAGGGCTCAGCTGGCATACACACACCAACTCCAAATCTGTCTTTTAACACCTGTGAAAATGTAAAAATATTTTCTTTAAAGAGGAATTAAACTATTTGACAGGAAAGGCAATTCTTACCAGCTGACAGAGAATTTAGTCTGAGTTCTACTCAATTAATTCTAAAGATTTATAAATAAGCTACAGCCAAAAGAAATACATATGTAAAGGCAATATTCCGATATTTGAAAAAGCATAATTTGCTCACATAACAGCACAATAAATACTCTTGCAAAGCTCAAGAAAGCTACAGATTTTTGAACCAGAGCGACTCCGTTATCTCAGACAGAAGCTGTTCTGCTACTGAAACCCTTGGAATAAGAAGTTGGTCTTTCACCTTTAGCCATCCAAAGCCACCACACGAAACATGGTACCCACCGAAACTCTGAGGTTTGAGCGATGCACAGCTGCAACCACTGCCACCCACCGTGACCTGGTCTTGCTGCTGTGCTGCCAAGTTTTCCTGCAGCACTAATTGGGGACAGCGACAGTCCTTGGGACAACGCATCTATCCCATCTCCTACTTACAGGAATATAAACCCTGCAGAAGCAGGGTTTTTTTTTTAGCCAGTATTTTGTCGGTAAGTAACTGAGATGTACTCTGATTAAGTCATATTAAGGTATATTAAATCCACCAAATAACACATAATTAAAAATTCCGATTTTAGTCCGTAAAGTAAATTTCATGAATAACTGGCAAGAGAGCTTTCACGTGTAAGCAAAGCGTAGGAAACGCCGTGGTTTCATAACTAGAGAGGCATTCATGCAAAAACGCGTGTGCTTTTGGCCATTACCCTCATTAGCAGCTTTTAATTACTGCTGTTTAGCTAACTAAAAGTACTATCCATGCTGTTACTCACCGCAGCGAACACGGGGAAAGCTACGGAGTACAAACCTTCACTGCTACGGAATATAAACCCTCACCGCCAACACTCACCTGGCCGTGCCTTGTTCCCAGCTCTCCCCAAGCAAACTCCGCGAACCCCCGGGGGAGAAGCCNAGGGCCGGGGCGGGCCCGGCCGCTCCCGCCCGCCCTCAGCGCCGGGCCCGGCCTCCAGCGCCGCCCGCATCACGTGGGGGGCGGGCATGGCGCGGCGCTGAGGCGGAGGGGTGAGAAAGCCGTCTGTAAACTTTCCGTGAGGGGTTTATGGGGTTAAAGATGGGCGCTGACGCGTTAGAACTTCCCTTCAGGAAGGAATCGGTTTGTGGCCGGAGTAGCAGAGCGGGGAAGCGGGAGCGGTGCGGAGCCCTCTGGGTGCTGGTGCCCGTCGGAGGCTGTAGCCAGGCGGGGGTCGGCCACTTCTGCCAGGGAACCAGCAGCAGGAGGAGAGGACACGGCCTGAGGCTGCATCTGGGGAGGGTCAGAATTAGGAATAATTTCTTTACAGAAAGGGTGATTAGACTTTGGAACGAGCTGCCCAGGGAGTTGGTGGAGTCAGCGTCCCCTGAAGGTGTTTAAGGAAAGGCTNCCCCCCCCCCCCGCCGGTGCCCCGGGGCGGGGGCAGCGGCGAGAGCCGCCCCTCTGCTCCCTCCCAGCACTGCCGCTCGGGAAGAACGCAGCCCCGATGCCACCGGAGCCGCGGCCGCGTCCAGGGCCCCGCTGCGGAGCCCCGCANTGAAGGTGTTTAAGGAAAGGCTGGTTTGCAATGACTGCAAATGAAAGCTTTAGCTAGTTGCATCATTTTCTTGTGTCTCAAATATTAAAGGTTTTCCCCCTCAGTCTGTTTTTCTGATGTTACCAAATCTTCTATGATCATGTAGTGGAGACTGTTTTGTTTATTTGTTCTCTTGATAAATATTTCTGGTGGTTTTGGAAGGTATTTGTTTAGATGTATGTTTGAAAAACTTTAAGCTTAATAAGACTTCAGAGTCATTTGTAACCCTGCAGATACAAAAACTTATGAGAGGCAGCATTTATGTAACCGTTTATTTAGTTTTTTTTACAAAGCCAATCTGTTCCAGTTCCGGTGTCTAAAAATATGATTTGATTATTGACTTTATACCACAGTGTGGGGGTTTATTTTTCTGGGCAGCCAAACGGCAGTTCGTGCTGAGATGGAATCTGGGATGTTCTTTGACAGAACTTTCCTTTTTCATTTGTTTAGGGTCTGAAGATGGAATTTAGAATTAAATACACGTGGGATGGCTTGCCTGTGAGCCATGAGCCGGTTACGATTGGGCTGAGGCCTGAAAATGCAGGACTGCTGGTGGAAGTTCGTGCTCCTTTCTTTAATGACCCTCCAGCACCACCCGGAGAGCCAGGGAAACCTTTTGGTGGACTGTGGGACTGTGAGGGTAAGTGTAACTCTGCTTCTGAAAATATATCGGATTTCTGCAGACACTGATGTTCTTCTGTATTTAACATGCCTGGTCTTTTTTTAAGAGTCTATGATCACGTTTTTTTTTTAAAAAAAAAAAAAAAACAACCCAAAACTGGAGTTCAGTGATCTGGGTTGTTTTCTTAAATGTTGAAGTTGACTTCCTGATCCTGTCAATAGTATATGCACTGAAACTTAGTTTTTGGTTTACTGATATAACTTATGAACTATCAGAGGCTTGACATATCTGAATATCAAAATAATTTTGTGGCATATATATATTTAAATGCCTTTGTGGGAGGAGAAATCCTAGAGACGGATTCTACTTTTGCTTTAAGAAGTAAAGTGTTTTAATTGTTTTTCCAAAGTTCTTTTGAGGAATAGGAAGGTGTGAAACTCAGAAATTATGCCTCATGAAATGCAATTCAAAATTGTACCCAAATGGAATGGAGAAAATTCTCGTAGTAACGCTGGGTTTTTTCTCCTTTCCTGTCCATACTCTCACTGGTTCGCATTCCTTTCAATATTCCAACAATTGTATATTTCCACCAGTTCTTTACTTCCTGGTTATTGAGCTATTCTGATTCAAGCTCTACTAAAACAATATTAGCACCTCTTTGATGTTATTCTAATCAATATGCTTAAGTAAAAATAAATAAAGATATCAGTGTTATCATAATTCCGGCTAAAACTTTCTAATAATGTCATTGCTGTGAGAAGCACCTTTGTAATTTTACGTGAGAAACACCATTGTAGTTCTGCTTTGTGTTCCTGAAACATGATTCAAATGTAATATGTGGCTTTCAAGTACGCCTGGAACAGTAATCCCCTGTCCAAAATACCCATCTAAAGGGAAAAACCATTTAAGAGCTCAACGCTTTCTTATTATTTCTGAGATTTAACAGTTCTAGTTATGGGGTGTGTGCCCTGCTCTGAATGTGTGATCCTCTTTCCCTTATTTTCCTGCTGCATCAGGGTGAGTGTTTTCAAAACTGGCATTGGTAAAGCTAAGAAAGTTAGTACAGTACTTCATAAAGCTCTTTGTGATCATAGCAATTAGAAATAAAAGCTCCTCAAGTTAGAATTGTGGCACAACATTTTGAATATTTGTTTTATAGTTACTGTGTACGTGTCAGTACGGTTGTGTTAATGGGATATGAAGATCTCAGGATATTACAAAATAGTTAATATAAAAAACTGGCAGCTTGGGGGTTGTTTCTTGTTTGTTTGTTTTTGGTTTTTTGTTTGTTTTGTTTTTATTGGGTTTTTTTGGTGTTTTTCAGTTGTAGAAGCATTCTTTCTGAGTGACAGCACTGAGCAGTATTTGGAAGTTGAGCTTTGTCCGTAAGTACGGCACTGACGAAGTTCCAAATGTTAATTTACACTTGCAGTTCTAATGCTTGTGGGATACATGTGTGAGGGAGACATAGACACAGAAATTGTTTCAACATGGGGAGTGTCCATATTTGTGGCTGTATAATGCACTAATAACTTGACATAATTTTCGGAAAACTGTGCTCTGATTCTTTGACAGCCATGGGCAGTACTTGGTGCTGCTGCTTTCTGGCAGAAGAAAAGTATGGAAAGTAAGTGGTCAAGTACATTCATAATGATTTTTATTTACCCATTTTCTGATCAGAAGATGGCCAATACCTCTTTTTTTTTTTTTTTTCCCCCTCCTTTAACAGGAAGAACTTCCTTTGGAGTTTGAGGTGACCAGAATGAAAACCAAATGGGAGGGTAAAGCTCTTCTTCCTTGGGGTTACTTTCCACCATGCACTGACAAGTTCAATGCGTTTGCAATTCATGGCTCGGGAGAAGAGAGAAAATACGAAGCACTTTATCCTGTGCCTCCACACAAATTGCAGGAAGGACAGAAACCAGATTTGTAAGCATAAAATGAGCTCTTCTGTAATACGGTTGCACTGTTGTTGGAACACTTAAATGCAGTTATGTGAAGAGGCTGTTCCTTGCTGCTCTCGTTACTCTCAGTTTGTCTTTACTCTTACAGATTACTACGAGACCTAGGACTTTGTTAATTTCTCCTCTCTTTGCAGTCATCGCTTGGAATTTTTCAAAGGCTTGAACCTGAAGGAACTAACAGGAGAAGACTGGAAGCAGCCTGAATCAGATATATGGAAATCTCTCACTAAGTGGATGGATTGAGGCATAAATTTTTTATAATGTAGAAGTTGGATGAAGCTATATGGGAACAACTTCCTCATTCTGAGCAGAGGTTGCAAATAGCGGAATAGCAAGGCTTTCCTTGACACCCAAATCACTGATCAGTCTGAAAATCAGTGAAATGTCTGAAAATGTATGAGTGGCTTGTGTTTCAGTCCATTTGGGTATGGAGTTTTTCATCTGTGCAAGAGCTGAATCTGCTGCTACCTTGAAGGAGGAAAAATGTGCTAAAATTACAGCTGTGCTTTTGTGAGAGCTCTGAAGTCTTGACAAGGCCAATACCTGGCTTTAAATCTTTTGGTTTCTGGCAGTTGCTGCATTTCTGGTTTATTTTTGCTGCTGCTTGCTTGTTTGTTGACTGCTGAATGAGGCCCTTATATGCCTAAATTTTTTGCTTACAATCAGGGGGAAGAATGCCTCGTTCAGGAGCAGAGAGGAATATAGCTATCATGGATTTTGGAGGCTCAGTACTTGCCCTCCAAGAGGTATAACACTGCCCTTTCCTGTGTGTTCCTGTACCTGAAGTTTTCCCTTGCTTAATACCAAAAGGGGGAACTTATTCTGTCTCACAGACCTCCCTGTGGCGTTTAGTAGTGGTGTTTAGGTGCAGAGGATAGATTTACAAAGGTTTTATGTATTTCAGGTAAAGTTTCTGGGACAAATCATGCTTAGTAAAGTCTTTTGGTATACTTGTGTGCATGCAAAAGCGGGTTTGTTCTCAGACTTGTCATATCACTTTAAGAATTCATCTCAGATGTCTGAGAATTATTTTTTTGCGTGCCACTGAGGGCTGGAGATGCTCTAGGTGTATGTGCCTATATTTTCTGCGTATGGGCAAGAGTCATTTTAACAATAGTAAATATTCTTAATTGGTAACATCTAATCTGTAAACCCTCACAAGGTTTGCAAATGGCATTGCATTTTTTTGTCTAGCATAGCAGTTGCTGTTTGATTGTGGCTGCTGATTTAATCCTGTATAAATTAGAAAATGGGAAGCTAGCCCACTAACCAGATCCTTGGTAGTATGCAATAATAACCATAGTCTGATGGTCGTATTTTCTTTGCTATCTTTCAGTTTAACTCTAGCTGTACGTTCAGCCTGAGAAGCAGAGAAGATGGGAATATCCCGCCTTTGTGAAGAATGTCTCATTGTGGTTAATATCTGAGATAGAATGTTAGTTTGGAGTTTTTGTTTAGCTTTGGATTCCCTCTTTGCACTTCAGTTTTATAGAACTGTGCTTTCAAATTTGAGGATATTAGGCTTTTCTGTGGCAGACTTTGGCATACCAGTGCACTCAGCCATCCAATCGCTTTTGCTCTCTTGCAATTAGACAATATGGGTTCCTTGCTGTAAAGTGCCATCTGTTGAAAATTGTGAGTATTGTACATTCAATCGTTTGGCTTCTTTTCTACCTTCAGTTCATGTACAGTTTTCTAATGATGGACATCAGTCTGAAATACTGAATAATCCAATAAATGTTGATTAAAATATCATCTAGACATTGACGTCTCAAAGCTGCTTTGAAAATTTCAGTCAAAGCCAAAACGGCATTTCAATAAACTTTTAGACTTGATTTTAAAAAGTTTGTCAAGAAAGTGTGTGCAAAGATTCAAAATGAGTATACTGCTTTTCTCACAAAGGTGGTTTTCATACAAGGAATGCTACTTTGTATGTAAAGGACAGTAAATAAAATTTTTTATTCATCTCATATTTATTCCTACTTCAAACTGACTGCTTCACATTTGACTTTGGATGTAAATGATGGACTTGGAGGGAAATAGATGACTTACCCTAAATAAGTATTTTAAAGTAAAATCATTGTCTTTGCACTACAAAATGCAATGCTAGAGGTCCTAAAAATGGAAATTCTCATGCAGACTTTATTCAAGGCCCAAGCTAGTCTGTGCTGTTGGTTCACTTGTGTGTTTCTGAGCTTTTAAGTGTCTGTTTGAACTGTAAGTACTGGGGGCCAGTTGTGGGCTATCTTTTCTGAACTGTCTCCTTTTTTTTGATGACAGGACTTATAAACAAGCTCTCTTCTGCATGGTAGAGATAGCATGTGTATTGTGAACTTAAACATGAGAAGCAGAACTGTACATGGCTCAGTCCTCCTTATGATGTCAGTGAATCTCTTCAGAGTTGGTGTTTGAAAACAAATCTTGTTTGCACTCCCAGAGACCTTGTTCTGTATGCTTCTTGCCACTAGGTGGGAGAAGAAGGTTGTCTAAACTGTGCCTGGGTGCTGCCAGCCTAGTTATCTTTAACTAGATCCATTCCTTCTTGCTGTATCCCTGATTTTAGAAAAAGGATGTTTCAATCAAGCTGATAGTGGCTTATTTTGGTTTATTTGAAACGTCTTCATCGTAAGAAACACTTGTCATGCTGTGTAGTTACAGTCCTAATGTTTGCTTTCCTGCAGGGCTATTTTCAAAAACAATTTTTGAGACAAAATCAACAGAAGATAAATTCCACGAGGCGTCAGTCAATCTGTAATATAAAAGATAGTTTTGTGATGTTCAAATGATTTAAATGTTATTCTGGATTTTATTTATTTTGCAAATGTCTCAGTTAGTCTCTTGCAAACTTTCCAAAAAGGCTGTTTTGAATTCTGAAGGAATTTATTTCTTTTAATACAGCCTGATTTGTAAGAGGTGGTGCACCCCTTCAAGGGTGAGGCTTCAGTGGTTCGAGCAATCTGCAGTGAAGCTTAGTGAAACAACGTGAAAACCGTGGCTTAAGAGGGACAAAAAAAAAAAATTTATGTAAAGATAACTTGAATGGTAATGTGTGCTTGCTACTAGTAGAAGTAATTTGTATCTTAAATACAAAGCTGGAGCTACTTAGGCTGTCAGGTAACATCTAATATTTCGTGTAGTGATCCTGCACAAGGTTTTTCTTCTTTTATGCAGAAGCTCTTAACAGGAGTAGAATTTTGCTCATGTCTTTGTATACTTTTAAATATTTTTTTCTGATATGCCAGGTCAGATATTAGAGCTGGAAAGCTCTAATTTCATTCAAGAATATATATATTTTGGCTGCTATGGCTGATACAGCTACTGCATTATCTGTTCTAGGTATTAGATACATGAGTCAGTTAATATTTGTACTGCCCAGCACCATGATGCTAAGTCACTGCTGAATGTGATGTTAAGTACTATGTTGCTGCAGTTCCTTTTTACCAGGCTGTTTTGCACCTCTGAAAGGCACAGCACAGAATGTTTTGTTGTGTTTTAAATTCTGACCATGTAAAAATCCTTTCGAAATGTGAATGGCACAGTGCATAATTTGCTGCACGTAAAATTTAAAAGTATTCTTTCTTGCTACCAGGGCAATCTCTAAAGTAGAATTCATTGCATTTAATTATGGTATGTTTAGAATAATGCTGCTGAAATTTTATAGCTAACCTACATTTATTTTGTTGGTGATTCCTTGCTTTTTGCTTTCAGTGAGTACTTTAGTTTGCTACAATGTCTCTGAGCAGTGCTTCAGCAAAAGTACAGGGAAGTGCTTTAAGCCTGATTTATTTGCACAGGTTGTATGAACAGCTGTGCACATGCTCATGCAAACAGCCTCAGTGAGATCAATGCAACACTTACCATAAACTGTATTGCAGTTATGCCTTTTTCCATCTTCTTGTCTGTCTGTCTGTCGAAATTAGTATTGTTGGGAGAATTCAGTTCTATCCAAGCTTGGTGCTGCTTGTTTTCTTTATTCTGTTTTTAAACAAGTAAAAGCCTTGGCTGCAGGGGGTCTGTGGGAGGGTTTTCAGTGGTGGATCAGGAGGCACTGCTTGTATCTGCACTGGCTACGAACGTACCAAAATATGTTCCTGTTTAATTTTCAGGAATTATGCTGTGGACTATCACAAAGTATGTGTGTAAATACTCTCTGCCGGTTATGTAGTGTATTTGCAAATACAAATGTATTTTTACATGTGATAGACCAGAACTGACTAAATAGTGCTAAAATAGCACTGAAGTAAAATTAAATTACCATGCCCTCACTGCTGTTTTAAAACCAACCCAGCCAGACTAGTCCAGTGGCTTTCTTGGAATATGGAACAGATTCTTGTGGGGGGAAAAAAAAGGAGTTTTCAGATGTTACCTTTTTAAAATACAGAAATTCCCTCTGTAGAGCACATTTGTTGCCAATTTAATCTTGTCTTTCATTTCATGAGTTAGTTCTCTTGAACTCAGTCTCTGCAGGCAGTGAAATTTATATCTTGGTGCCAGTAGTAGCTGTCATAAAATTATTCATCTCTAATTCCAGGCAATGTAATTGGTTCACTTCTCACTGCTGAGTTTGCTTCCTTCAGCAAATGAAACAGTTTGGAAACTGGTACTTTCTCAGTGCTTTATAGCTTATACAAGCCATGACATTTATATTTAATCGTGTCTGGCACTTTAAAGAATTGGTTCTTGTTTTAAAATTGCAAATTACTTTCCTAAATGTTAACAGGGTGGGCTGTAACCTCTTGTGCCAAGTATCTGCTTTAAAACTTTTTAATTTCAGCAAAATATTTAGCGGTTTCAGAGGAGCGGTAGCTCATGGTGTCAGAAGACAAAAATGGTCTTGTACCTCCTTAAATTCTTACGACTTCTAGAGTGAAACCTTGAGGCTTGGTGAGAGGTCCATATTGTCAGGAGTCTTTGGTAATTTCTGTGACACAGCTTTTCAGCAACTTCAGAAGAGCACAGCTTGAGAGGTGGATTCTCTGCAGGTTCTGCTGGGAGTGGGAATCCACCCCTGGCAGGTAGAATTGCCAGGGTTTGACTTTTTCAGTGGGAAGTGTTCTTTCTGCCTGGCAGGGACAGGTTATGTGATGGGAAATGCCCTTTGATTGTGAGCACCTGCTGTTAAGGCTGGGGCTGTCTTCAGCCAGGCTCAGAGCAGAGGAAGGTGGTATTTCCTTTAACACTCTCTTGCCACTGTGTGCTTGAGAAGTTTCTGTGGACTCAGTGGGAGACCGGCTGGGAAAGGTACATGGAAGAAAGATGAAGTGATGGGTTTAAAGTGTATAAAATCAGATTAAAGAAATCCTCTCAGCATAAAATAATTGGAGCTTGGGAGTGTAATAGGATAAGTATATGCTCTCTCTCTTACTCTTCTTTAGGCATCTACCTATGTAAAAAGGTCACTGTGCTGGACGAATTGTTGGCTGGAAACACTACAGCTATTCCTGTAGCTGGAAACTGAACTGAAGGAATTGTTTTGTAATTCCCTGCAGTGGTTTCTCATTACTTACAAGCAATACCAGAACTGTGTGTTAATAGCTAGGGGCAAAGCAGAGCTCCTTGCTGGTGTTCTCAAAAATCTCTTGCTGAGCAAAGGTAATGAGAAGTGGAAGAAGAAAGCTGCCAGAATTCAGGAGACTGGGAAACTCAGACTTTGCTGTTACAGGCTAAGTGCGAACCATGACGTGAAGAGAGGATGGGAAGTCTCCACAAGTCTTGCTGGTAACAGATCTTCACGCTCTCTATAAGTGAAGTAAGAGTACAGCATAAATCATAGAATTGTTAAGGTGGGAAAGGACCTATAAGAGTCCCACTGTTAACCTAACACTACCGTGTTCACCACTAAACCATGTCCCTAAGTGCCACATTTACCCATTTTTTGAACACTTCTAGGGATGGTGGTGATTCCACAACTTTCCTGGACAGCCTGTTCCAGTTTCTTGAACTGGGCAGACAGTTCTGGTTCCTGTCTGATCACCCTTTCAGTGAAGTTCATGTGATATGTGTCGTTCAGTGGAGAATAGGATCATATAGTCATAGGCTAGAAACGAAATATAAAATGTATGAGGCTGCAGAGTACTTGGTCACTTGTGAACTCTTGAGTAGTTGATGCAACAATGCCTTTCTGTGCTCCTTTATAGTCTTGGATGGATCCCTTCAATCACCTCTACAGGCTCTTTTGCCCTGAAGACAATAGGTGAAGTGCTACCAGCCTGTGTATCACAAATCACTGTTCCAACTAGTGTCAGTCGTGTTTCCTTATATTGTTAAATAGATCTGACTATCTTATTTGTATTTTTAAATTGTTGATAAAATCCGTGTACAGAGGAAGAGAGTCAAGTCTTTCTTGAAGGGATCTCCTACGTCAAGCTCTGTCAGATTATTGGAATAATATTTTTCTTTGAATAGGAAGTGGGGTCTATATTTTATCTGTTCAGATATTATTGATGAGATGGTCATTAGTGAAGTCTTTGGCATGAAAGATGGCTTTGGAAGTTAAGTGCAGGCTGCTGCCTAAAAGGAGACATCTTTATCTTGCCAGTGCTTTTGGCTTGACATGCCTTTTGAGCTCACAGTGGAATTTTTCTACTCACAAAGTGAGTTGTTATAGACAAGGGGAATTCTTTTATATACTGTAATTTCCTTCAGACCTGAGTCCATTTCCACGTGCTGCACCTCTGAAGTGTCAAGACTTATTGAGATTTAGCATTCAGGATTAGAAAAGAATGTCTGAGCTAATGAGAAGTGGATTTTTTTTTCTCTTTTTATTTCTGCACCTGTTTAGGTATAATAGAGAAGTAAATGGACTGCTTTCCATATCAGTTAGTCTGTGTATTTGATGCTTGTGTGAGGCCCTCCAGATTAATTAGCAGGTTTAGTAAATGATACAGGAAAGACTAATCACATTCTGCATGTGTTAGCTTCAGAGTGCCAAGTCTTTACTTTCATCCTCCTGAGTCTACAATGCCTGAAGTGCTTAAAATCCTGATGGCCTTGCTTGTAAGATATGTAATTTATTTGTTAAAATGAGGGCTGTTGCACAGATTCTATCACAAGCACTGAGTGACTGCTTTGTGTTCAACTGTAATGCGATGTGCTGAGTAAATAACATCTTTGGTTGTTAACACCTTCTTCTATGATTCATAGATGTATTCTGAAAGTCCTCTATAGTTTTCAGCAATATCTGGTGATTTGTTTTTTTTTCTGATGAAATCTATTTTTTCCTGATCAGCAAGACCACAAAAACCTCCTTAGAGAAGAACTTTGTCCAAAGATCTGTGCAACTTCTCTCCTTTCTGTCTTTAGCTTGTGTATGAACATTTACACCTCAAAATATTGGTTTAGCCAATACAGCCCTTAAGAATTGCATTTTAGTCAGAAGAATTCTCTGCTCCATATAAACTTAATGAAACATCTGGCTTTTTTATTTTTTGCTTCACTCATGGAAAGATCATTTAATTAAAAATTGATAGTGCTAATTGACAAATGTGATGATTCCTTTAAACTATTAAATATATTGCTATTAAAATCAGTAATTTCTAAGTACAAGTTAATGGCTAGTTTATTAGAGCTACTAATTGCCTAGTTTTTCAGCATATGTAATGAATCTAATTATGGTCATCAGGACTGGATTGTTTAAAATAAATTGCAGGTATTATGCAGGATGGGTTTTTCGGTTTTCAGTAGGCCACACAGCAGGAGACACTTCAGTGAACCAGTAAAAAGTAAGGAATGTTTTTCCATTGCCTCTTCAAAGATTAAGGTTTGAAAGTTAAAGTGTTAAACTGCCTCTGTCTTTTCTGACTTAGCTGTGATGTTCCCTAAGCCGTATCAAGAGTAGAATTAATTGTGGATGATTGTGTGTCTCTTCAGCATCTAATTAGAACATCCTAATTAAAAGCTGTTTTGTGAAGCCTGATTTCCATTGGATTTGTGTTCCATGTTCCCTGAGCCCTTCTACTGCGTTAGAAACCACCTAAGAATCTCAGGTCTCGTTAGAAGAGTTTGTAATTGCTGTCAGACTCTGATTTTGCTGAGTACCCATCACCAGCTTCACTCAAATGGAGACAACAGGAGTATGTTGAGATATTTTTTTTTAAGAATAACTTTCTTTGCTTCTGTGCGAATTGTCACCATTCAGTAGGTCTGTGGGCTTGCATTTGACATCTTAGCAGGTTTTTTGAGGCAGAAGATCTTCTGAAGCTTTTCACATTTGCTTAAGCTCCATTAGCACTGGTATTGAAGGCTGTTTTCATATCTCGTAGCGAAAGGTTGGCAGAGTCTCAAGTGACATGTGGATCTGAAAGGCTGGGTGTTAAAAGGCACTGCACACTGGAAGAGCTCTAATTTTGAGAAAACAAATGATGCCACCTGTTACCCAATCTGGGATGCTAATACTTGTGATTAGGTATGTCAGGCCCTGTTGCAGCAGGCAGCCCTGTACACCACAGCCCTTTGGAATCGAGTTGAATTTGAAAACTGAAACCAGAAAAGTCACACCAAATTTTGCAAGGGGCACAGGAGGGAATCTGTGGTAGATGATGAGACTGTAATTTCAAATGTCCATTCCAGCATTGTTAAATCAGCCCTGTTGTTCCCAAGAAACTCTCTTAGAATTGTCTTGCTATAATGATTTGCATATTGATTGGATTTAAAGTCTACAAGCATCTAGACTGAATCAAGTTTGGGCCAAATTCTGAGACTTGCTGGGCATCATCTGCATCATCTTGTGATTAGTAAGAAGTCCAATCTAGTATTCTAGTAATTGTGGATTTTTTAATTGTGTAAAAATAGATGAGGACTATAATAGTAAAATTAATTTCTCTAATATCTCTTCTTTTGATATTTGTCATGTACAGAGAGGTTTTCCAATTGACCGTTGCTGTTCTTTTTACCATCTTTGCCTCCGTGATCTTTATTTCCCTCTGGTTAGTAAAACCTGTAAATTTCATTTAATTTGTTTTACTGTGCTAAAGTTAAGCATTGAAATGACGCCCTTTGAGTAATAACAGGATACCTCTGCATCCCTTGTAAGTTGGCTCAGGTTATCCAGTAAAACAGAAAACTGTCGTGTATCTCTTTGTATTCAAGTTTAGACTTAGGCTCTATGAAATACAAAGCTGACTTTTCCCTATTAATTGTCAGAAAGTCCAACCTCACTGTGGCACATTGTGCAGAATACAAACACGTTTTTTCAGTAGCTCAGACCTTCAGTTAACTGCACACTTAAGTTAATGTTTTTAGAGTAATAGGATGTCTTTTCCAGCAAAGCGCTTGATCTCATCTAAAGGGTTTTTTTTTTGTATCCTTCAACCGCAGATTTATGTGGAGGTACTTTTATGCATGTCTGCAGCATCTTGTGTCTGTGCAGGCACATGAAGCAAATAGAAGTGAAGCTCACTGCCATTATAAAAGCACATAAATATTCTTTGTCATCCACCACTTTCTGCCCTAATGGGGAGCATTATGTTGTTGCAGGTATTGTAACACCTAACCATGCAGTAACCAAGACTAAAGAAGAGAGTAATTTTCCTGATTTATCTTAATGTTTTATATCTGTCTATGGTTAGAGAACATGGTTGGACAACTTCATGATTGTCCTTTGTGTTTAATGAGACTTTGAGAGAGCTGTAGAGAAAAAAAAAAAGTTATTACCTTTATGAGCACTGTCCACAGTAAGAGTGAATTAAACACTTAAAAGCAGTTATCTTTCAGGGTGGTAGTGGTTTAGACATGGCTGTCTTGACCCAAAATGTCCACACACACTGTTTTGTAAGATTAATATATAGAAACTAATTTATACCCTTGCATCAGTGTTTGATTGAAAAATCAGTGGTTTTCAATTCAGACAGTTCAAATGAAAATTAAAAAATGGAAAAACTGATGGTACCACTTAGTGCTTTGATAGAAGCCCTGCACTTCTCAGTTTATATATAGACAGAGCAGCTTTAGATCAATTGGAAAGAAGAAATTCTTTACTGAGAGGTGGTGAGGCACTGGAACAGGTTGCCCAGAGAATTTCTGGATTCCCCAGCCCTGGAAGCGTTGAAGGCCACATGGGATTGGGCTTTGAGCAACCTGGTCTAATGGAAGGTGTTCCTGCCTGTGATAGAGGCGTTGACATGAGATGGTCTTTAAGATCCCTCACAACCCAAATTATTCTGTGATTCTGTTTTCATTTGTTTGTTGAAAGCATTTTCCACCTAAGAAGAATGAATTCTACATTATTTAAATAAGAGTGGTAGAATATATAATTTTATCCAATACTTAAAGAAGAGCTTGAACTGAGTCAGGGGCCTGATTTGTGAGTAGGAACAGTTTCTTTTTTGTCAATAAAACAAGATTGGGCTTTAAGGCCAATGTAAGTTTTTTTTTTTTTTCTTTTGACTTGAATGTGTTTTGGATTAAATTCAAGATGGAATGCCATCTGCAATAGGACCTTTCATCTAATGAGAATACAGAGCATCCTGTGTAAGTTGATTATTTGCATACAATTACAAGGAATGAATGTTTTAGAATGAAGGTATATACAAAAAACTGGCAGAGAATATATATCTAGCTGTATTCCTTACATGTGGGAACCCATTGACTTCAAAGGTCCAGGGCTGATTTATAGTGCCCAGTGTCCCTGATTTCAGAACTTGGGCAAAATGTTGTTAGAGAAGAAGCTACTGTGGCAGCTTTTCCTTCATTTTAGGCTTGGTGGTTCTGTAGTACCTCAGAATTTTCTGTCTGCCTGAAGGACTCTAGGTGGTCTCTGGTTAACTCTATTAGAACATCATTTCCTACTAAGTCCCAGTCAAAAACCCATATTTATGCTGCTTGAAAAAAATTAGTATTTTGATGTGTAGCTACCTGATTGGTGGGAATATAATAGCATTCACGTTCTTAATGTCATACAATATTACTATACAATTGTTATTCTACAATACTGGTTCAGTTAAGGCCAGTAAGCTCTTGATAATTACTTGCTAAACTAACTCAAAACCTCGTTGCATTTAAAGCAAAATTGAATTTTGCTGCCCTGAAATGTGTGTCCAATACACAGCTGTAGCTGACAAGATACATACGAGGCCTGGAGTACCGTGTCAGACTTCCAAGCGGCTTCATATGAAGGCCAGAGACTGAATTGTGGTTTCATCACATCTAGGAGAATTTAATTTTTAATTGGAAATTGTTAGTGGAACTCATAGCATTTACTTGAAGAGTTTTTTCCTGTTCCTTATTTTCATCACCAGTTGGTGTATTTGTTAGTTATATAGTTACCATTTGGTGTATTTGAAAATGTTAAGTCAAAAATGGAATCTGGGAGAGATCTGGGACCCAACTGCCTTACTATTGTGGATTTAGATAAATCAGTTCCTACTGTCAAGTAATGACTAAAACTACATGAAAATAAACGTCTGGTCCAGCTTGTTAAATTGTGTTGTCTTATGCTGAAAATCAGTTTAAGTTCTGTCATCTAAGGGCTACACTTGAATACTTCTTGTGTTTTGCATTGACTGTTATAAATTCTGACTGAGGAGGGATAAGTGAGGCTTTAAACTTCTTTTCTTGGGCACAAAAAACTTTCCTGAAACATTCCCTTAATGGAAAATATTTGAAATTATTTTTCCCAATCTCCTAAGTAGTGGTGGTATTAGTACTGAAAAGCTATAGCTTAATCTCTCAAATTCGGAGACACGGTTATTCATGTTCTGTTACTACCATCTCTAAAACCGCGTATTTTGTGTCTATTTGGGACGTTTCTTTACTTATAAAATAACTGCTACCAGCTTACCCCTTCTTCAACTGTGGAGTAAAAGCATTTTCCAGAACATCAGATCATTTTGCCAAACACGGTTTTTGTTTTTCAGTAGCCAAAAAAGCTGCTACATCTTCTCCCCTTGTAGGAAGGGACTCAGACCTTTGTAGCAGCTGCAGTTTAATTATAGCCACGGTGTACCTGTTCCTTTTCGATACAGATTTTGACTTTGGAGATTTTCATGCAGTGCGTTTCAGGGTGGCTCTTGGGAGTGATCTTGCAGAGCTGCTAAAATTGGCTTATTTCCAGTGGCCGAAATGGAATTCTCTGTAATGAGATTTTCAGAATCATGGAGAGACTGCACAAATTCCTCAGTGTTTGTAACATGCAGGTAGGAATATAATGGAAAATAGGACGACAGTGTTTATGAACTGTTTATTCTGGATAGTCCATACTTATGGTTCATGGTAATGAGTTAACTTTTCTTATATCCATGTGGATTTTAAAGGATTTATGTATTCTGGAGTGTTTCAACTTTCTTTGCTCTAAATAAAACCTTTAAGATGAAAATCAGTAAAGAATCAACCAATTCAGAGACTATAAACTATTACTCGCTGTTGTGGTTTAGGAACAGTACTCTCCAATTTAATGCTCTGTCTGGGACTCTCCAGACCACAAGCCACTCACTCCTATAATGTTTTTAGTAACTTGGTTTTAGGGAATGATTTTTTTAGGTGGCTAAAAAGAGTGGTTAATAGTAGGGCTTCTTTCCATTGGAACAAAAAACCCTGTCTAATATTAAGCTTGTTATTGCTGGATGTTACTCTATCAAAAAATCAGACATTGGTGTCATTACAAGCGATGACCCAGCTGATGGTCATGTATTTTGCTGTAGTTTAGTAGCACCTTTCCAAGAAAACCCAAAAATGGTAACATATTTAGACATGTCACTGCATTATCTTGTGCGCTGTGGTTTGGGCTGAACCTTGTTGTGTGTTCACCACACCTATTTGCAGGTCAGCTGTGTGACTGAGTGTGTCTTGAAGTCTTTGGAAACATTCCCTGAAATTCTGTATAGTGCCACTTTAAATGTAAGTTTAGGAACTTTAAATGAAAGTGTGTTAAGTTTTCTTTGCAGAATGTTATTTAACTAGAGGGATTCTGGATTAATTTAGCAGCCAGGTCTGTTCTTTCAGCCATAAGCCATGCTGTCAGGGAAACTTAATTACACTTTAAGTGGGATGCAAATGAGTTGTGACACTACATCATTTCACATGAAAGGTTCATTACTTACATTAGCTGCACAATACTCTCTCCTAAGCATAGGGCTCATTGCAATTTCTCTATTTTTTAACATGGTTACATCTGACTATGGCTTTTACTTTTAATATGTCTTTTCCTGCTACATGTCCTTACTTTAATCGTTTAAGCTGTAAGCTGTTGAATTTATTAAATGACTTGAACCTGAGTAGCGTAGAAGATGCTAAAATAAAGCCTTTAAAGTCTTCCAAAACTCTCACTTTGAAATTGTCTTCTTCTGAGTTTTCATGTGTGGCATATACCTTGATATGACACATGCCCTTTAGTAGGGATGTACATTTCTTCCTTCTTTCCCAGAAAAATTAGAATAAAATAGATGCCATTGTTCTTAGCAGTTCGCCGTATTTGTCGAGTCACGGTAAATAATGGTGAGGGAATGAAATGTCTTTCTAATGACTCAAAATTGTGGAATTTTGATTCGTGGTTAGTCATTCTCAGGTGAGAAAATAAGATATGGTGGTATGTCTTAAACTCCTAGACCAGCTTCCATAGTTCCTTGGCAGGTTTCTGCCATCTACCAGTTGTTCCTATACTGGTGAAAAAGGTCGATGAGACAGCAGCTGGAAGGAGTCTTGAGTGGTCTTGGGGCTTATTCTCAGTAAAATTAATTTGCTTGCAAGTTCACGCTAAACCAGATTCTAGTTAAACTCTTTGTTGCTGCTTAGAGAGGGTCTTGAAGGCAAGACTCTCAGGTGCTATCAGCACTTCACTGCTAATTTAATAATTGCCAATTCTTTTAGTAAACCCCATTCCATTTCACTGAATTTAGTGCTTGTGAAAAATGCTAACATAATATCCTTGGAAATATCTGGCAAGCGTGTTTATTGCTAATTCTTGTGGGTTCCTGAGGAACATACTGTAACCCTGGCTGCGGAGGGTGAACCAGTGATTCTTTATCAATGCTTAAACAGGCTGTTTTCAAAAGCAGAGCTTTAACTAACCCTTTGGTAGCATCTCTAAAGCAGTAGGGTCACTATGGAATGGAGTGGGACTAGTCCTTGAAATCAATGGGCCTTCTCTCAGTCTTAGTTTCATTATGACTTTGGGAAAAGTGATACCTGAACAAGTTCTAATGAAAGATTTATTAGGTCCGCAGTCTACCTCAGTCCTAATTTTATGCACCTCTGAAGTATGGCTCATTAGGTGCGCTGCTGAAATTTTAAGAAGGGTATCCAAGTTCACAAATGCTGTTTGGCATGCTGCTGTGGCCCTAGCAATAAAATAGCTTGCTTTTCCTTAGGGAGAGTTTGGGTATCATCATGCAGCCTCTTAATTTCATCTCTTTCCCTTCTGTTAAATTAGAACAGAAGGGAGATCTTATTGCCTACTCACTAAGTTTGAAACAATGTGGTTTTTTTGAAACTTGTGAGAATGATTACCCACATTTAATGTGCTGCATTGTTTTAAAGTATAAATGCACCCCTTACTAATTTCTGGGCTGAAAACTGGTTCATATAGAACTGCGACCTTACCATCAACAAATTTTGATCTTGCTGCTTCTTTGCAAATTTGTCATTCTCTGAAAATACCTTTAGTTTTAAAAGGTAGAACGGATTAGAAAGTGAAAACAAAACTTTTCTGATTAGGTTATATGTTTTTGGAGATACATGTCACAGACTTAGCAGTCTTACATTGAGTGAATGGAGAATATGATGTTATGAACTCAGTACTCATGACTTAGAACTCAGTCTTCACAAAGTCACACGTGGTGCAGTCGTGTGAATTATCCAGGCCAAAGCAAAATCTGGTTCAGAAAGCTGTGTTGAAATGTTCCACAGGTTTTATGTGGGTTTTATAAGGAGAAATAGAGACCTGCAGCCGCAGTCAGCTTAGGCTCAGGGCTTGTGACACTTAACTCCCTCCTGCAGTGCGGTACAGCAGTGTTCACATGGAGTCACTGAACAAAACAAAAAGCAAAATGGGATTTTTAGTTCATGGAGAACTTGTTTCACACGATTGCACCATATTTTGGTATTTGTGGTGGACTGGAGTTTTGAAAGCTTGACTTTTTTTATGGGTTGATGCATTTTTCAGAAATTTGAAAGCTTACTTAAATAAAATGAAACTTCAGTTTCCTTAATAACATGCCTTAAGAGCTGAAATATTCTGAAATACCAAAATTTGCATTTAGAAGCTTTTGAGACATTACCTGTTTTTTTGCAGTGAAAAGAGAATTGTGCTTGATGGTTATTTACCTTTTTGGTGTTATCTAGCATCTTCTGATCTTTAAATAATAACCAACAAGTTTGAAACCGGAATGCTGTTTACTGTGCATTCCCAATTCTGGGAGCAACCTGGCTTGAATGGCTGGTACGTAGCAGGCTGGACTGAAAAAGGGGTTGTCCAAAGTCCACTGTTTTCCCCTGAAGTAAGAAGGGAAAGACCAGAAAAGAAATAGAAGGCAGAGGAATAAGGCGTAACTATGATACCTGGGACTTTTGAGGAACATTTTTACTTCCCCTTCCTCTCCCTTCCCATTAAAGTAGTTCAGTTCTTGAATTCTATTTTGTAATAAACTTAGATTTTTTTTTTTTTTAATTACACATCAGATTATTATTTAATTGTGGTTAAGGTAGCAAAAATGCCTTTCCAATATCTGTGAGAACAGAATTATTCCAGACAGTGCAACTTGCCCCATGCATTAACAATACTTGGATGCAAAAACATTTGCCCCATTACTAATTATTTCTGTGCAAATCATTAGAATTTCTGGAATACCATGGGACGATAATTGCTAAGAACTTTTGAAAAAAATGTTGATAGTTTCAAAAATGACTGGGAAATAGGTTGGAATAATCTTGAATCTCTAAACTTGTTTACTTATATTCAGCTAGCTAGTGTCCTGGAGGCCATCTGAAATGTTTTTTCCTGTTTTATATGCTAAACTGCAAAATATTGATAGAGAAGTATTCCAGTCTCATTTGATTGTGTGTAATGTTGCAGGGGGAACAAGACACAAGCACAAAACATCTACTATGAAAAATGAAATTCAGGACTTGGAGAGCAGCTATAAAGATATTCCTAAGGAAGCACATTTGGAGAGAAAAGGGACTGTTATAATATAACACTAACAAGTAAGGATATCTGGCACTACTGTTCAAAGACAGAATTGCACAGAACTAGAAATTCAGTACCATTGTGGAGAAGTGTAACACCTAAACAAGTTCTGGGGAATAAAAAGCATACCAGTAAATCACTTGTCATTGTACATAATAGAATACTGCATCATTTTCTCTCAGCTAAAGTGCAGGTTCTACACAACTGCTTTCTCAAACAGTGTGATCTTACTGGAATATTCAGCATTGGTGTCTGTGGTTGCTGAGGGCCAGAATTCCAGGGAGTAAGGGATCTTCAGTGCACTCTCCTGTGTGATTCTTTTTCTCAGCTGCCTGTTCCTGCTGCCTCTTGTGTCTATTGCTTTTGCTGAGTGAGGTGAGCTGAGAGAAGTGGGTAATGACACTTAAATTTTAGCTTTTGCTGTAGTGGTCTTTCTAACTCATTCTGGGAAGGGTGGGCATGGGGAGGAAATGGCAAATGGGAAGAACCAACCTGTCACTGATAAAAGTCTTGAGACAAAAATTTAGCAAGGAAATAATTACAATTATTTCAGGCATAGCAGTTATGAACCGGACAGTTTATTATTTACAATGTGCTTTTGAAAATGAAATATTTTTTCCTTTTCCTGCAGTTGTTATAATTTCTGACAAAGATGCCATAGTATTTAGTAGCAATAGTGATAAGAACATTTGAAAGACAATGGATATTGAACTAAAGGAAAAAAATTACTTTCCTTGAAAAAATAAAATGTTGACTGTAAATATTATTTGAAGTGTTCTACTGCAAATATTATTCAAAGTGTTCTGAATAAAGGAAGTGTGGTAAATGAACAGCTTCTCTTGCTTTGAATAGTAAGTGGTTAAAATCACAAATATTTACATTTCAATAGAAGCACTAGGGTACTTCAATGTCTTTACAACTAATTGTCTGTAACTGGAAATGCTATTTTAAAATAGCCTTTATAACTATTATTTTTCTGCCGTGAAATTGCACAGAAGGTGGGGAACGTTACAGATTAAAAGTAAATTGCAGGAGACAGTTGAGACTAGATACTGCCACCATTGTATTGAGCGGTGTTTTATGCTAAATTAGTTTAAATACAACTGTCTTGGGACTCTCATCTCAATAAGATTTAGCCTGAAATAGGAGTTGCACCATGCCCACAGTGGTCACTAATTTAATTTTATCCTTTGTGGCTTATCTTGGTCTGGATTTTTTTCCCGTGTTCTTTGACATCATGAATTTTATGCGTGTGTTCAGAGAATTTAGAGACTCTGACCACCTTTGCTGTAATGGTGTGAAGTTATAAATTGTACCCCCTTGGGTTTTTTGTAGTTGCTGTAACCTTATGAACATTATTTATAAAGCAAGGCTAAGGAAGGATTAACTCCTCCTTTTAGCACAAAGCGATACTGTTTCCACTCAACCTCATGTGATGAGGAAGAGGTTTAAAGGTGTTAGAAATTGGGATTAATTCTCCACACGGGAGACTGGAAATCTTTCTCTCGTCTACATTAGCAGTGTAATTAGCAGTGTAAACCATTAAAAAAAGGTTGCATTGTTGTGTTTTAAAAAATGAGACAAGGCTTACCTGAAAAAGAGGACGTTGATGATACTACATGGTAATGGAGTGTATAAACTCTGTTATGGACATATATTCCAGAAAGCCTCTTACCCTTTAATCAGGATGGCCAAGGCATCTTGATATCCTTAGAGAATGTAATTGCCTTTTGCTCCTCCGGCCGTGGACACCCGTGTCGTGGTGTGCCCATTTTGAGCAGTTCATTGCATCTGTGCTGTGAGGTCTCCGGCAATATCATCTCCCTCCTAGAGGTACCAGCGGAAGCACAAGGAATCAGTGAAGCTAACAAATAAACAGCATGTGGCTGATGCATGGCCTGTCAGTCAGAAAATAGAGTGTGCAGGTCATATTGATGGCTTCCGGTGAAGAAGCGTACGGAATATTGACAGCAGGGGTCTGTCTGTGATGAACATCTAATTGGGATTATGTTTACATGGGAAACTTTAGCAAGTTTACAGTAGCGAGAAAAAAGTGATCCAGCTTTCTGCTGTGAAAAAAAAAAAAAAAGATAAAGTACTGTAACAGTAATGGAGTTAATAATGTGTTCTGGAAACTTGTTTTAAAACTCACCAGGCTATATGAGCCTTTTATTTCTGTTCTATATAGGAAAAAGAAGTTGATGTGAATATCAGAAAATTATCTTTTCTCGGGAAGTCCCAGTTTGTTATTTTCGTTTTAATTTCTACCTTTTCTCAGTTTACAGGTTTTTTTCAGTGTGAATTCTAACACTTACAGAGCATGTAAAAGAAAAACAAAAAAAGCCAGAGGAAAATGATCCTCAAAATCCTTGTTAATACATGGTTTGAATTTCTTTTAGCAGATACACCCTTTTCCCAGTGTGCCATGTTGATGAGGTGCTGATATGATGTGAATTAGCACAGGTTTTCCTTTTGAGTAAAATAAATAAATGTTAAATTTTAGTATCTTCAAATGTTCAGTCTTTTTAAAGGGATTTTCAGGAAATGATCATGTTTGTGCAAGGTCCCAGAGTAGTATTTCAATATAAGCTACTGTGGATTGATTTTCTAGGCAGCTGAGTCCTTACTCTGAGTGCAGTTCTTTTATTTTGTTATAGTTTCTGTGGTAGTTCTGAAATATTCTGAAATATTGACATAGAATGGACTGTTTTCTAGATTGAGGGTCAAATTTCATCAGGTTATGTGCAAATATTCCACTGAATTTTTTATCTTTGCTTCCTCTCACACTGCTCTCCTCGACTATAAAGGAATATTACATCTACTGTGTACAAATTAATAGCTACTTCAAATTCTGGTCACATTGGAAAGCAAGTGAATTCTATCTAAAATAGAGGAAAAGTAACTGAGCCTTTTTGGCTTCCAAAAAGGTAAGTGTAGTTCAGCATTATTGTGAACCCAGTGAGAACCTATTCTATGCATTTTTATGTCTCTGATAAATTTGTATTGATTGGTACAGGAAATCAGTGGAAAGTCATATTACATACTTTTTCTGGCAGGATTATTGCAAAGCAATTCTAGAAGAACCCAGTGAACACTTACCTCATCTTAAGCAACAGAAGTCTTTATTTAATAAATGTAAGAATAAAGTAAAAATAGAGACAGATTACCCGAAGTACATAATTTTTAATGATGCTTGGCAAAGCACTTGAGCTACAGCATGGAAAGATGTTTGTGTTTGCATTGCAGCTTGCTGTCTCCACATGCTTTGGCAAAAGCCAGGCAAAACGGGGTTTGTGCCAGTAAGGTAAATTCTGCAAAATTCTAACGAATTGTAGACCCTGCTTAAATGTCACTAAACTTGTTTTGTAGCTTCTGTGATGTAAAGTACCTATGCTGATCTTCTCTGCAGAGAAAGAGTGTGGCAATGCTTAATCCAGTGAGTGGTACAGCCTATTTCTGCCATGGTGATATGTTTATTTTCCCCTTGCTACCTTTAATCAGGCACGGAAAAACCTGGAATATAGATGTTAGACGATGGAACTCATCCTACACTTTTGAGATAGAAAGGTTCTTAATAATAATAATAATGATGAAAGCTCTAGTAGGGTATGACCTAGTTTTCACTGGTTCTTATTTTTAAATAAAAATTAATTCATCTCTTTGGTGAGTTTTCCTTCAGTGCTGTAAGTGATTACTTCAAACTCTCATGTTTTTGAAGACACCAGAAAATAAAGTAGATAGTATGTCTAGAACCAGACCATACTGTTAGCCTTAGCAAGTTCTGAATCCTTTTACATTGCTTATGTCAAGCAGATATTACTAATTGTACAGTGTCTTTAAAAAATTTTCTCTAGTGTAACATAAGTGTTAATTTTAGGACAAATTTTCCATAGTCCATTGTGTACAACTCTTCATTGTGACACCTCATTACGGCTTTTGGACGAATGAATTTCTTGATGATACCTGATACTCCATCCGCTTGAACCTGATCCTCTCATTAATAAAAGAGGAGAAGGATAGGACTACTGCCTTCTCATTATAAAGGATTTTGAACCTTTTTCAAACTGCAATTATTGCCTGCTTCTAAGGGTATAGGAGTGTGCCTTGAATGACCTAACACAGCTTAAAAAAAGAAAAAAATAAATCCCGACCTTGTAAAATACTTCCAGCTAAGAACTGTCTGTTTACTTCTTCTTGTGCTGGAATTAGGTGCAATAATAATCAAAAAAGGCTCTGGAATGAGCGTATGCCATAAATTTCTTTTTTATAGGGTTTCCTCTGTGATTTAGCATGATGCTGAACAGGCTGTTATTTTAAAGCACTGTTTTACTTTTCTAAGGAAGAAGCATCTGTAAGGTATCCTGACACCCGTGCTTGTGAATGCTGTCTGCAAACACAGGTTTGATTTTTTTTTTTTTTTTTTTTTTAATGAAACTAAACCCATGCTTACAATTTGAAATATTGCACCTCTGAGCAAAATAACTTCTGGTGGGTGACAAAGTTTTTAAACTTTTAGGCTAAAATCCACAGTATCCTGGAGGTGGCAGCAAAGTACACGCAAGGGAAGTAAGGAGACCACTAATGCATAAATGAGTGAGAGATTAATGTCGCTCTGCAGTGCTGATGATGACTCTGACTAACTGCGTCAGCCCCTTCTACCTTCAAATGACAGTGCAGGTAAATAGAGTGTTGATGTGTTTATCTATTATTTTTTAAATCATATTGAGTTTACTCTAAGTGCACTGAATTCCCACTTCAGCATATCCATTTTTAGCAGAGGATGGAAGCTGGTGTATTTTTCCCTTTCTTTTGCAATATCATTACAAGCAACTAAGACAAAAAGCCCTTTTGATTAAAATTTGTCAGTTTTGTGTGCCAATCTGGCACTGTTCAAAAACCTATATTCACTAGTCTGCCTGCATTTTTTTAAAGAGCTTTCCTTAATCTGGAAATATAGGTATTTCAATCCCTCTTGGTTTTTTATGCCTTCAGCATTCATAATGGTGTGATTAACTGGCAAGGTGATTCATACTCCAATAATGGATTGCAAAGGACATCATATTAGACGTCCTGCGAGGCCTCTTTACTCCAAAGTATACACACAATAACGCCCCAGAGACATGAGTTATGAGTGCTGCAGCAGGAATAACAAGAACTGTGAGTGCTGGGCAGAAACATTATTAAAATGAAAGACAGAAAACCCGTGGCTGCCAAATTGCAGCTGCTGGTTTCAATGTTAAACTTGTTTGTCAAAATACTGTTTTGTGGAATTGATAAAAGGTGCGGCCAGAATGTTCTACAGGGTAGCAGCCCAAAGCAGGAAAGTTCATTTTAGATCTGTCTAAATGGTGGTAGTTTTTTTGGTTTTTTTCTTTTTTTTTTGGTAAAGAATATAGTGTAACTTTTTGCAAATGCACAGCTGGCTTTTTTTTTTTTTTGTTAAAAAAAGGCCTGGCAACATGGAGCTGTTTATTCACAGACACAATGTAGGCAGAGATGGAGCAACTTCTCAGTTCCCACTTCACCTATGTGTCTAAATCCCAGCTTGTGTGAAAGGCCTCAGGGGATCAGAAGATGTCATGTTCAGGAGAAATTTGATGTTTGGTCTCTGTGGAACAATAAGCACACTAAAACTTTGTATTAAGTGCTTACTGGGAGAGGGAAAGAGGGATGCCTAACATGAAAAAACAAGCTTTGAGGCCTTGCTTCTCCCTTTTCATTTCAGTGGTGAGAATGCTGGAATAATATCTTCATGGAAGCAGTGAGAGTGGAGCCAGCACAGGTGTGTGTGACAGGGAAAGGGGGTGTGCCCTACAACTGTGACATCTCTGCTGGAGCTTCTGTGAAAATTGGTAAGGAAGCCTGAAAGCAGAGCCTATTCTCTGCAATGTAGGCATTCAGTGTCCTTTTCCAATGTCCATTTTAACACATCCAAAGGTATTCCTAACACCTGTTTGAAGACGAACGAAGCAGGAAGCCTGGCAGCTTTCTGAGGTTAGTAGGAATGTGTAATGCAAAGGCTGAGCAGCTGTGGAAGTTATTGCCAGGCAGTGTTTCCTTCCTACTGAGTTAAAGAACGTGCAGCACAGTTGAATTTTATCTCTACTCTCTCGTCTTCTTGCCGAGTGTGTGTGGCAGCAGCAGTGACAGTGTGATTCTAGGCTGTCCCTTTTGTGGCAGGTGTGACTGAAGTAGAATCTCTCTGCTATTCCTTCCCCGTACTCTTTCCCCTTCTTGCACTATTTCCTATTTTATCCACCCGCCATTTCATCCAAAAATGGCTTTTTGTGAAGTAAAGGAATCACAAACTTCATTAATACTGTTTTTACATATAATGCTGTGATAGAATAACTACAATAATATAACATGTAAAAATGTTGTAGCTAGCGTGCACGAGCAGTAAGAAATCCCAGTATTTTAAAATACCAAGGCAAAGCCATTAGAAAAGTATTTTAGATCTCCTCTAGAAGATTTTAATTTTTATTGTTTAGTTGACATCACGGGTGGAATGGTAGCTCGAGACAACTATTTTAAAGAAGCCCTGCTGCTGAGTCATGAGGTGCTGAGAAGTCCCCCTTGCTTAAGGGGTTTAAGGTTGCCTGAGGTTTTAAGTTTTCAGCTTTGTCCCTCAAGTTTTAGTGATGGCAAGTCAGATATATTTATAAAAGATGAATTATTTATTAAGGCAAGTGAACAGACAGAAGATTTCAATCAGAATTACTTACTACACAGTATAAAAGCTAAAGCCACTGTAACATAAAATGGCAGAGGGCACTTTATTAAAGCAATAATATATTAAAGTTAACAAAAGAAACATTGAGTGGAGGTTTTGATGTATCTCACCACACTCTGTTTCATGAAATATTTTTGATTATGCTATCTTCTTCATAATAAACTGTTAATCTGCATTTAAAAAAGCCAAACCAACATTACAATTTTTCCTGAAATATGTATTTCAAGTAAATTGTTCCTCTCAGGGAGACCTCTCCTGAAGTCTTTAAAAGTGTTATTTATAATTACCATTTAGTTTAGCTTACGTGATGTTAAAGATCACCTAGAGCTTTTATATTAAGTGGTTCACATCACTTTTGCTAAACCCACCTGGAAGTAAGATTCAAATTAATCCCAGGCAATATTTTACTGAAGATTAAAAGGTATTTCCCGTCCAGCCTTGAGAAGAGGGAAGGAGAAAATTACCAAATTTGTCTCAGATATAAAGTCATGCTGTTTAACATTATTAATAAACACAACTGAGAAATGTGTTCAACAAACTAGAAATTTTTGTGCAGGATTTCTCTTTGTTACTAGAGGCTATTGATGTATTCAGGGTTTTTTTCCATTTGTTTAAAGGTGAACTTAATGGTAGATTTCAGCTTCAAATGCTTTTAAATCCACTAAGTTAACTCACACCTCTTAATATTTGAAGAAGACAGCTTACGTGTTTTCTTCCTTTTGAAACTTTTGCTGGCACGAGTATGTGTCAGAATTATCTTAACAATTTCCATGCTGGAATTTGAGATGCAGCCCATGAAGTTATTCAGTTTCACACACATCTGCATACTATGAAGACCCCGTGACGCTGTTCCTTGCTGATACATCTCATCGTTATTTTGAAATCAGTGAGATTCAGTTCCTCTCTTAATTTCTTGCCAATGAAAGTTGCTTCACTGTAGTTTTATTGCTCATTCTGTTGATATGTCGTGCCACTAAGGAGGCTCAAGGAATAGTGAGATGATGTGTCCCAGAGCAAATGAGATGCATAAGGAAGTCAGATGGCTGCAGCAAATCTCTTTCACTGTGCCAATCACTGGTATTTGTACCATCTTTCTAAGCAACGTGGCATGTGGTAAAAATATGTCTCAGTCATGGTTTGGAACATGTTATCTACCCAGCTTTCCTTCAAGGAAATTAAATTCACTCAAAAATTTCATCCTACAGTTTCCATGACAGTGACTATCAATCAAAGTCACTGCCTCTTGATTATCTGTGCACCCTTCGAATATAGTAGAGAAATTTTTAATTACTATTAAATGCTTGCCAAGCATGGACATAGGGGGAAAAATCGGTCAGTCAAGGTGCAGTTCTGGTGTAGACACTGAACTGTAATCAGAGGACACTTGAGAAAAGTAAATGCAATAAAATAAAATTAGTTAGTTAGAAAAGCAAAGGTTATACACAGTGAGGAAGGAAGATTTGAGAGGAGAGCAGAGACTACTTTATGGCCCTTTGTACAAGCTCCTTTCTGTCTTGTGATCTAATATCTGTGCATGTAATTACAGTGATGGTGTGTCGGGAAGGAGGCCTACCAAAAAAATGTTTTTTAGATTACTTTATTTTGGAGCATTATGGTTACAAATGAACACAGTTCTCAGACTCTGCTTTTCATTAATATTCTTTGCCTTTTTGTCTTTTCAGGTTGAAGTACCTCAGGTTGCCCAAGTAGGACCAGATTGAGACAAAAGCAGGGTTTAAACCAAAATATAATTTTTGTGTGTTGGGGTTTTGTTTTGGTTTGTTTTGATTTGTCTTTTTAGCCCATTTATTTATTTAATAAGAAATTACAGAGGTATTTGGAAATGAGGAAGACAGGTCAAGTTTGTATTTAAGGTTCTTACATCTACAATACCTTTGCTACAGCTTTTATCCCTCGAATTGGGTCCTGCAACACATCCTTTCTCTGTAACAGAGTTGGATTTTAATCTCCTTTTTGAGAGAAGTTGATTTCCATCCTTCATCTCCTTTCCTGCCATCAGGAAAACCTATGGGATACATAGATACGGATTCTGGGGATGTGTGACATTTCAGCCTCAGTTGTGTTTCACGTGCAGGTATTAGGATTTTTTTACTTCTTGTTTTCTGTGTAACTTCTGCATGTCTGAACATTTAACTTAAATTGGATGGTTAGACGCTCAAAAGAATTGGAAAAACAAATACTAAATGAAGTTATAGGAAAACAGCAAAAATGGACAACGAGGTGTTTATTGAAAATGAAAATATATCGTTTCCCAATTCATAGTGTGCTGCTGAGTAGCTATGGAATGCTGCAATTAACTAAGTTATAATTCTTGTTGAGAAAGAGATATTAAATGTTATTGAAAAATAACTGAAGGCATTTGAGACTTTGCTCTCTTGCAGTTTGGAGCAAAATCAGATTTTGAGTTGCAAAAGAAGTCCAGAAGCATAATTCACTGATCTGAGAGGGTGATAAAAGACCTTTTGCTTTCTTTTTTTTCTAGGGTAAATTGCAAGGAAATGTACAGGAATGTCCTTTTCTAGTTTGAGAGTAAATGGATTTGTATAATAAACATTTCTGTAACATTCAGCTACTTTAGCCCAGACAGCTCAATTAGGGCTGTGCAGTAAAATACAGCTTCTGTGCACTTTGTGAGCACTTAATGTGACTGAAAGCCTGTTAGCAAAGAAATCTCATAGAAAATAGGTCCTGTCAAGTGTTTAAGGAAATTGAATTGCCATATATTTAACTCATAGATCTGGAAAGCAAGAGATTTCTGGGTGCTTAGTAATTTAATTATATTGTCATATTTGACTTCTCCCATTAGAGCGTCCTTTATTCATTATTTTTAATATATTAAAAGCTGTGCAAAACGGGATGGAAGTTACTCACGCAAGCTGACAAAGGTAGAAAATATAAAATTAAGCTTGACCAAATTTTTTCCTTTCATAGCCATCCATAAACCCTAGTCTCTCAGGTAAGTGATGGTCTAATGCTTTTCAGCCAAGGGTTTCAGCCAAGTTTTTGAAAAAAACCCACATTTTCCTTCATAAAGCTTTTAAAAGAATGTTCTGATGGCAGAGAAAAAAATATTCTGTTACATTTATATAGCAATTTATCTTTAGCGGGACGTAAATATCTGTAGCATAGTTATACTTAATCATAACATATTCTTTATTTTTCTCTAAAACACTGTAGCTGTTGATGTGCAATTAGGCCAGGAATTACTGTTTTGCTGTAGCCACCATTCCACAAATGTAAGTTGAGGCTTGCTTTTATTGATTAATTACATGGTTTGCTTTGGACAGAGACACTCTCTGGGATGACTTCCTCATCTTTAGTTATCTGAAAAAAAGCATCTCTCTCATTTATTCAGTGGTGAACAGGTGGGTGGCTGCAATTCTGTATCGTGACATTTGTTGTGGAATGGGATGGAGTGCCCTCTGGAGATGCCTGTTTCTCAACACTGGCTCCAAGGACAGCCTAGAAGTCTTGCTTAGCCACTTGCTCTAACTTCTGGCAGTCAAAGTGAGAAAAATCAGCCCTCTCTTTTCACTTTTCAACATGAAAAACTCAAGGTTTGATGTGGAAAAATACAGATAATGCTGAAGAGATGATTTCAGACACAACCAAGTATTTGGCCCCTCATTTATAGAGTAAGTATTTCAGAATAAGAGTCAGATTGAATCTTTAAAAGAAAATAAATTATATCATACTACCAATCCTAGGAAGAGTGCATTGCCTATTTCCCTGGTGGAGATGAAGATGAGATTCATAAATTGGTTCCAGTTTTGTGCCTGCCAGGTGGGGGGCAGAAAATGAGGTGAATTTTTGGCTCACCTGGTTGGGTTAAATAGATATTTAATTTTGAAGAAAGGTTTGGGCAGGCAGGCTATTGTTACTATTTAAATGTGATTTATTCCAAATATTTTGAATGATAAAAATGGAGGGATATTTTGGAGTATCCTTATCACTGTGTATGGTGATGGTTTGCTATGAAGGCACCACATAGTAAAAGAGATAAGACACCTGTTATCTGTCTTCCATGGATTTTACACCAGTGAAAATAAAAGAAAAACAAGGGGACTCATTTTTGTTATGAATCAAAGAGCCATCTGCAGGCAGCCCATGCTACTTTCATGATTGCCATTGTAGCATAAACGTGCTAGGAGCTGTGTCTAACATGAGATGGATGCTCAGCAAGCGCTGATGATAGTTCATGCTGGTAAAGTTTGAGCACGCCAGATCCGTCTTGTCACAGTGAGAAATTGCCGTTCCCTCTAGGGCAGAAGGCAGATAGGAAAATCAAAGTTTGAGACGCTGTTTCAAACCAGTGGCACTTCCAAATGTGTTTGCAATTTACATTTTCTATTTCGCAAACAATAGGAACACAGAGAATATTTTGGCAAATACAATTTTTTAGAAGGAAGGTCAAGTGATTATGAATGCACTTATAATTTTTCTTTTTTATTGCGCAGCAGGGAAACCATCAGCAGTTCTGAGTGCAAGTAAATATTGAAATGCTGCAATTTGCTTTTGAAGAGCCAGTCAAATATTTACTGTTGTATATAGTGCCCGGTTTTCCATTACTTGCCTCATTTATTGAATGCTTCAATTATATGTTGAGGAAGGTGATTTTGCGTTACAGTAAGCAGTTTAAACCTTGTAGTGTTGGCAATAGTAGTCGAAGTTTTAAACTTTAAAGGGATTTTAAAACAGGATCAAATAAGCTAGCCTGCTGTCTGGTGGTGCTGCTCTGAGTCACTAATGCTGCTGTTTTGCTAATGAAGCTCGGTTGATTTATAATAATCATTCTGTTTCCTTACAAGGGTGTGGACACACCACCACTTTTTCTTCTTAATGAGTCCACTTTGCTATGAACATCAAGTGGCATTAATGATTGTAATGATTTCATTACAATTAACTACATTTGATCTTGTTCAGCATGCTCCTGAACAAACACTTGGGCAAGTCATTACCCCTTTTGCATGCAAGTCCTATGGGCAAAGGTTTTAAGGGAAACCTAGAGGGCCTTTTAACTGTTGGGTCTATAAATACAGTGCAGGTATTTAAAAGAAGTTAGGAACAATTGTATAATATAACAATTGTATAACTGTTATGATGAGCTCTGCAAAGGGAATGGGAGCTTAAAATGAGGTTAGGATAAACAGTTGTTGGCTGTTGTACAGTTCATAGCTCTTTTACATGCAAATGGTGTCAATTAGCTGGGTGAGGTCTTTATATTTTATCCCCCTGATATGGTTGATGCTGAGAGAGAAATGTGTGTACCCATATTATTTTTATCTAGTGGAGCAGTATTTGATAGTCAGAAAGGGTTTGGACCTTCCTGCTACTTAAGTTTCAGCACTATGCTTGATATGCCCAGCATGGGAATGTTGTTTTGTCAACGTCTCTCTGTAGTCACTCAAAGGAGGTAAGCACACTCCAAAAGTCATTCATTCCTTTGAAAACCTGAATTCCTTTCTGCCAGTGTCTGTCTCTAATGATTACGGAGGGAGCTTATGGTGACTGCACCCCTACCTTTGCTACCTTGGTTGAGTGTGATTAATCTCAGCCTCAACGCTGCAGGATTTGCACCGAATGAGAGTCTTCTTTCTAAATGTAACATGAAAATCCCTGGAGATGCATAGTGTTTGCCAGAGCTTGATGAAGATGCTGGGAGAATTTGCAGAGTGGCTTTAATTTGAGACTTAATTTTGCAGTTAATCTAGTAAAGGCTCCATACCATTCTAGTAAAGACTCTGTACCCTGAGGCATTTCCAGGAAGCCATTATGGATCTTGTAGTTGAGACAGTGTACATTCCTTGAAGAAGCTATTAAAGGAATTGGCTGCTAAGGGTCTCAGAATGTAATGAAGGCATTGCTTCTTTTATTTATACGTTTAGGAATATAAACTGATGTACAGGTCACTGAAAGGGAAAGAATCCCCTCGTTTGTCTAATAGGACTCAGCTTGTAGAGGGCTGGTACCAGAAGGAGAGTAATGATGAAATAAAATTTCACAATTGAAGCAGAAAATAATGTGGAAATAGAAAGATAGGGAATTTCTTGAGGAGGAAGATAAAGTTACACAGACACAGGTTTGGTCCATTACTAAAGGAGTGAGAGGAATATTCTGTACAGTGTAGATACCCCTTTTCTGTGCTTACAGTGTATTTCTTAAGGTATTCTAAAAGTTTAACAGAGTTCACACTGCAATAAAATTTAAACCCCAGGCACCAAGCATTGTGCCTTCCTAACAACATTCCCTGTTGACCCTGCAGATTTCTTGGCAGGAAGCTAACAGAGAACTAAAGCTGCTTTTGGAATAGCACTGACTGCCCTCACTTGCCCTCCTTTCCTGGAAAACCATGCCAGTGGGGGCTGAGGGATGAGGGAGAGCAGTGGAAGACTGACATGCTTCTGTGCCAGCTCCTTTGTGCCACTAGGGCAGAGTTCCTGTTCGTAATTCCAGCCCTGCTAAGGTGGCTGCTGGAGCATAAACCCTTCTGTAGCTTTCACAGAGCCTAGTCACAATGATTTTGCATATACGTGATTTCTCTGATGTTTTTCAACAGGCAGTGTTCAAGTAAACACACTCATTCCATGGAAACAAGTAGAACAGCCAGGGGGAGAGAGTTTTCTGTAAATATGTATGAAGATGGTGCCGCTTGATAATAATACCAGATAACTGATAATTTTGCACATAATCAGTGCTGTTGCTGAGCTAAACAAAGCCCTTCAGAAATTAGATGAGCAACTGCTTCATCATATCAGGAAGCGTTGCTGAAATATGAGTGGTAAAGGAGGCTGTGATTTTAAGGAGAGTGTTCTATTAGGCCACATATGTAGATGGATTTGAAACCTAACCATCCAGATGGAGCTGTGTCACTCACAATTGTGAGTGTGTTAAAAAACTTGATTTTGAAAGCAAACTGCTCTGTTTAAATCAACAGTCTTTCCTTAAATATAATTGTTGAGAAGGAGTGCTTGAAATCGCTTAAAGAATGACTGGCAAGGGTCTCAGCAAAAAAAGGGATTTAATATTAAGCGACAGCATGAGAAACCTCGTTGGCAATGTTCACTCTGCTACTTAATAGAGGGTTAAGGCACACTGAGGGAAAAAGCAAGAAATAAAATCCAGTCAGTCAATCCAAACAGAAATAAACAGAACTATCTGTGTGTGTGTGTGTGTGTGTTTAGGTGTGTGTGACAGAAGGAGAGAAAGGGTAAGGATAAAAAGGAATACAGCCTGACAGCAGAATTAACAGCACTCAAACAGTACTTAACTTGTAACTTAACAAATTAATACAGGCACAACACTCAACAGCATTTAGCTCAGCTTGTAACTTAAATTAAACTTACTTACAGGCCTAACTTACTCAGCTATCTAAAGAACTTAAACATATGAGAGAGCAGCGTTTCTCCCATGTTTGCCATAGCGAATGCACACTTGTGTGCATACAGATACAAAGAGTCACCGTGAGGTACCTGTGATGCACCACCACAATAATATACGTGTTTGAGAAACTTTTGTAATTCACGGTGTTGTAAAGTGCTTAAAGTATCTTTATGAAGTTATGTTAATGGGAAATAAATCTTCTAGATTTCAGACATGAAAATATCTCGTGTGCCAGTCACCTCCTGGATTTCTTTGCATTTTTCTTTAGGAGGGCTACTGGCATGTGTAAGTGCATGTGTTTCCAAGGCTTCAGCATCGCAGAACACGGATTGGGATGGACCTCAAAGCAGGTCTGTCTAAAGCATGTTCTTCCCTACCTAAGTGAGAACTGGATCCAAGGTAATGTTTTTCTGACAGCTGTTATTATAAATATGCAGGTTATTTATGGAAATCTGTAATTTATTGTTCTTATGTTATATGAAACAAGAACTTAATCTTTTTAGTTACTGAGGAACACTTAAATCCGTGTGGAAGCAAAGATTTTTTTCCAAAAGCATTTATTTCTTTTCTGAACTGGATGAAACAGTTCTCTTGACATCACTCAAGCTGACTTGAAATAGAATATTGAAAACAAAACCTCCAGGATTCCATGTGCCAGGATTAGAGGCAAAACAAATAATACATACTGCAATCAATATTAGAAAGAAGTGTTTCTCTTGAGACTAGGCCAACAGCAGACAGACAAGAATTCAATGTACAGAAATGTAAGCTTATTAAAAGTAGAAGAAACTAAATAATCTGGGGAATACCTGCTAAGTGGAACAATAATCCAGCACATTGATCAAGAAAAAGGCTTAGGGATTATTGGGGAAAAAAAATGTTGAAAATATGATCTCATTGAACTCAGTTTCAGTAAAATAGGCAAATTGTATGTTAGGCTGTATTAGAAAAATGACAAGGCAGAAGATCAAGGAAGGTTACTGTGACCACTTAATATAAGCTACCAATGTTGCTGAACACTTTTATTATAAAACCTCCTTGTGACAGTGAAATACATTTAATAAGGTGGCAGAGCAGGTTGTTGAACCCTCCTTTGGTTATTCTGTCAGTTTAATTTGTTTTGTCATCCAAAGTGGGGATTTGTTCTTTCAGTGATTTGTGCTTCAGGAAAGTACATTAGGCTTGCTGCTGTTTTCCACCCACAGCTGTATGAATAAGGATTTCAATGATGTTGTTGATTTTGATTTCTAATTATTACATTATTCTGCATTTTAATCTGGATGCCAAATTAGGTCTAGCCTGAAAATGTAATTTCAGTGTTTTACCATAAATTGGTAAAATTGGTTAATTGGTCCTACCTGGTCACTTGTGCTTAGTTCCACTTCTGGAAAATCTCTGCAGGATAATAGTTGCAGAGGAGATGAATGTTCCAAACTGCATTTCTCCTCTGTAGATGGGTAGTAGATAAGAGATACAGAAAACCACCTAATTCTAATTCTTTGTTATGCAGTTACATTAGATATTTGAAAAATACATGCATGGTACATTCCTTCACTTATTTCAGGCTGGCAGCTCTTACTGTATCAGATGTCAAGCACTCCCTGTTTTGTCCTTGTCTCTATTCCAACATTATTTGACATTCTGGGATATGGCTCTAGAAGCATTCAGAAATGAATAAAGGAATATATCATTATTATCTTGATATAGGTAGTGGCAATCTTAAGGAAAAGGGAAGCAGGTCAGAAAGAACAAGTTACAAATTGGCAAGGAAAACAAGAAAAATAAAAAATACAAAACCTTCCTGAAGTTCCTAAATACAATGGCTGGGCTGACCCCCAGCAGAGGATGCTCAGCAAGACCTTGCATTCCATCTTCATTTAATCGCTGTTGCCGGTGTCATCCTGCAGAGCAAAACCGGCTTTTCAACCAGTTGCAAAACATCACAAATGGATTTCTGACACAGGGAGGTTTGTGCAGATGTCACCAGAGAATGTTCTGTGAAGGAAATTAATTACAGGTGTTTAATTTCCCATCTTCCCCTCTCAGGAACAGCTTTGTATTATGGCCATTGTCATATGGCAAACTCGGTGCTTTCGCATGGCTTTGGAACAGCACCTGCTTCTGTATCAGTCGTTAGCAAATGTGGAACTCAGCAGATAGGAGAGGTAAGATGCTTTAGTTTTGTAGCATATTTTTGCATCTTTGACGGAGATGACAATAATGTGGTTTCTTCCACCTATCCAGGCAAGATATGGCCTGAGTGAGAAAAAAACCTTTCTGAGATTTATTTTGGAAAAAATACTGGAGTTTAAATAAAGGGCTTTGCTTTGTTTTCCTGTGTTTTAATTTTTCTGTGGTCTATAGAATGATTTCACTGCTGTGGACTTTAGAACTGAAAAGGACAGAACTGAATATTCATCTCCTGGCACCTACTCCTGCGCCCTGTTAAGATTTCCTTTATCCCCTAATTATTTCACAAGTGAGGCTGAACACTTCAGAGGGGAGGGAAGAAGAGTGGAAATGTGGGGAAGCTCCAACTGTCAGACTCTTAAGATTTCTGCCTGATGGATAGCTGTTGTAAATTCATACGGTGCAATTCCCTTGATTTCCCTAGAGTTTCATCAGTGCACAGCTGGAGCAAACAGAACTATCACAGATAGGTAACGTCGCTGTTCTCTGCACCTCTCTTGGCATCTTTACTGGAACTCAGAGAAAAGAGCCACAGTCAATGATCCATACTTATAAGGAAGTGTTTACTGGAAGTGACAGTGTACAAGGCTGCATAAGTTCCTTCAAAGGCATATATAATATATTATATTCTTGTATAATATATATACAAGAAAATTTATATCAATTTACCTTCCTGAGAGATAGGGAGGATTCCTCTAAAATTTTGAAACAATGCAGAAGAAGGCCTAGATCCATTAGGTGCAGTCAGCACCGTGTGCAAGCAACAATTTAGTATTTTATACTTCAGTATTAAACTGAGCTCTCAGAAATTTGGGTAAAATATTATAGGAACAGAATTTATTACTCAGATTTAGACAAAGGAAAACTTACTACATTCCCAAACTGGAAACCACTGTGTGAAGCATTAAGGACAACTTTTTCTGAAATAATTCTTGCCTTTCATAAGCAAATTGGAGAAATAGACATTGAGAGAGCAGTGATTCCTGTACTGTTTATGCATGGAGGAAACCTTTTATCTATAAATCTTATACCCAGGAAATTCTGAATTATGCAAGAGAAACTTTGACTGTGGGAGCATTGCCTTAGCCCGGATTGAATCCAGAGTTTTCTGAAATGATGTTATGGGCGATGCAGGCCAATATCAAATACAGTTAAAACTCACTCTGTTCCTTCCATCCTCAAAAAACCCCATTTTTTTGAGGGGCTGATTCTATTCTAGGCAAATAGTAGCAAACTAATGCAATCAGGACATTACTGTTGTTTTTGTAACACTGGAAATTGTATTGTCCCTTATATACAAAGAAGGAAAAATGGTAATGTTCCTTCCTTGAGGGTTTGATTATTGACAAATATAAAGCAGAATAAAAATTACAGAGAGAGGATAAAATGTTGAGGATTTATGTGCAGAGGCCGGCAGGCAGCTCGAGATGAAGAGATGGAAAGAAAGATGTTTTCTCTAAGGGCTCAGAGGGATGACTGGAATCAGAGTCACCCAGAGATTTCTGGCTTTTTTTGGCCTGACCACAGGGCTGAAGGCAGAGCTAAGGATGGGAAAGGAATCTCCAGCCCACCCTGTGTCTGTCCATCCCGATACAGGGGTAGCCTTTTGCCATTTTGAAAGCCTGACGTAATTTTTTTTTTTTCGAATCAAACTTGTGTCCCTCTTTCAGAGCTCCTGGCACTTTTAGTCTCATGAAGAGTAGCCCACACTTGCCCCAGCTCCCTGACCATGACCACATTTGCCTCTTGCCACTGTGCACCTCTGTGCTGGCTGCTTTTAATAGCAAATTCCTCAATATTCCCTTCTGCAGAACCTGGAGCCCTGCGAGGACAGTGCCACAACAAGCAGCAGGTAAAAACAGGCATGCTGAGAAATAATGTTTAAATTCCAAACAATGAGAGAGGAAATTCCTAAGGAAATTCCTAAGGAGGAATAGGGAATGGAAATGTAAGGAATAGGGAATGGAAATGTAAGGAATAGGGAATGGAAAAGGGATGCTGCAGAGGGGTGTTTTATCCTGGGGTGCTGCTGGGATGGAGATTAAGTGCATACTTTTAATAGACACAGCGTCTGACTGCATCCTTATTTACTTGTAATGTTTTATTCAAAGCCATGTTTTCAGGACTTTTCCTGTTGAATCTCAGTGACCGTGCTTGGGGTGAAGCAAAAGCGTCTATGTTTCCCATATTTCACAAGGGAAGTACTGTCTTTTTTTGATATTGTTTGTAAGACTTGAAGAATTGCAGAGGCTGGGGGAGCATGGAAATAAAGAAGATGGGCTTTGCCCTTTTAAAGTGTATCCAATGCCATTTTTTTTATATTGAGTTTTATAGAAAAACTGAAAATCTCATACTCCATATACCTCCCACTGCTACTAGAATCTGTTTTTTGCTGGGTTACATGAGAATGGGGTCATGCCATACTGTGTTTAACAAACTAGGATGCTATTTTGAGAAAATTCTTCCTGTCTCCCTCCTAGGATTCATTTTATATAGTGATAGATGGAATTGACACGTCCCTATAAATACTATCTCTTACTGAGACACAAAAAAATCTGGTAGTATTCAAAATTTATTCTCCTTTAGCTCTGAGTTCTACTGGTTATTCCTGAAACTTCACAATTTTACTTCCAATGTCCAGTGTGGATTCTCTTAAGTTTATATGATTTCTCCCCTCGGATGGTTTCCATTCATACCTCTTAACCAACACTCCTAATGTCTGCAGTGAATGGCAAGCATGTGCTTCTTGAAGCAGAATTAGAAGTTATCCTTTAGCATAAAATATCCATTAGTCAAAGGCAATTGTATATAATGCTCTTTTGGTACTTAGTTATAGCAGGCCCTTGACACTTATGAGTTGTTAATGTGATTTAGAAGAGTAGTACCATCCATTTTCGAAATCATTCCATATTTTTTTTTTTTTTTTACTATGGTAATTCAGTTTTTGAAAAATCCTTTAGTGTCTGATTGCATATGTTTTGAGCTCTTTTTGTGTGTGGAAAGAGTTTTAGTTTCTATAGCAGAGCATGGAATGAGTAAAAAGGCAGTGACTTGTTATGTACTGTTATATTATATGCAGAGGCTTAGAAACTATCCTCAACATTATTTAAAGCCATATAATAATGCCATTTTAATGTTTGGTGCTAACAAAAAACTTAGCAAGGGAGCAGATTCCCCCTGGGTTTTGTTTGCGGAGAAAAATGGAGAGGGAGGGACTTCAGTAAGATTTGGGTCCTAAAGTTCTGATTCTTCCTCTAGGCCAACCTGAAAATGATGAGGTGAGCAACCTTGCATTGGATTTTATGATGTCATTTGCTGTTGTCATGTTTGTGAGATTTTTTGGCTGAGATAACACATATGCTGTTAACAACTCTTTGATAGAAACTGAAAGGGTATGTTCCTTTTTTTCAGTTGGAAAGAAACTGCAAGTAGAGCCTGGGACTGACTTCAATATAAATTATTCTTTTTTCTGCTTCTGATTGTATGTTCACATATTGTGTTTCCTCTAGCATGTATTCTTTTGTCCCTTGTAGACTCAGCTTGTACTGGAAATGATCTTCCCCTCCCTCCCTTCCTTGGTTCTAGGTCTGTTTCTGTAGGATTTCTGCAACACACGTGATACATTGGTAGTGCAGCTGATAACACGTGAACACCACGAATTATAATAATCACATTCTTGTCCATGAATTTTCTATTTTTCAGGAAACTGGAGCTTCTGATATTAATTTGCAATCAGCTTTGTGAACAGTTGTAATTAGACATTTGGAAAATGCAGCATTTTGCTTTCCCTCATTGCTCAGGACTACCTTGTAACGGCTCTGAATTACATTTGAGTTACTTTCCTGCTTAATTCTTCTTGATCTGATCTTATTATTTTTATTATTTTTGTATGCTTACCTGGGTTCAGTTGGATGGATTTTATTACGTTGGCATGTCTGACTGTTCTGGCTTCAAGTTGCAGTTAATTTATAAACCCCTAAATTTTCAGTGCTGTCGTGTAAAAATACTTGCCATATAAGCCCATATCTGTTTCCAGGCCATGCAGGTGGAGCTGAAATGGATTTGGTATCTTTATCTTGTGCCCCTGACTGCTTCACTTGCCTTTTAATCTCTCTCTCCAGGATTTACAGTGGCGTTGCAGTTTCATGAAGCATTGCGAACAACTGCCATTAAAAAAGAACGAGCTCAGGAGAAAACGCTCTCTTTTATGGTTCCTCCTCTTTTTCCCCGTGAGGAGCTCCACTTCAGCCCTGACAGAGAGCTTCTTATTTTGCCAGACACACTCCATGAGTGGAGAAGTCTGTGCTGCAGTGCACTGAATACCTACATTAGGGTAGGGCGTGTGTGATGGCTGAGTTTCAACAGCGCCCAGTGGAGAAATCTCCCTGCAAATTTCCATTCTGAAGTACAAAAGTATAGAATGCAGGATAATAGCCATAATATGTGATATTAAAACATACTTTTCTGAAGCTTAGAAAAGTTATTTGTTCATTTTTATCAAGTGTTCTGCATAAATCCAGTGCAAAAGTAGTACACATTTATTGTGTGTAGTACACATTTATTGTGTGTAGTGCACATTTATTGCATGACAATAAATCTCTCCTCTCAAAAGGGATGATTTACAGCAAGAGCTGAGAAAATGAAGGTATTCAGATATTAATGGTATGATAATTTCAGCCCACATCACTGCAGTAGTCTGGGGGATTTTATTTAGAAAATCCACATTTTTAAATTTAGTTTCTACATTTTTGAGCAAACCATTCGTATTTAAAAGGCATAAGTTAAAGTCCAGAATATGAAGACCACTTCAGCTACAGAGTAGATGTGACTAAGATTAAAATAATAGGATTTCTTTTTGGATGCAGTAGCACAAGATCTTAACACTGTGCTACTTCCAGTAACATGATCGGACCATGAAAATTTTGGAGGGAATAAATTCTTATCAGAAAATTTAAGATAAATCCATGTATTTAAAATACTGAGAATATTTTCCCCTTTCGTTTTCTAAAACTTTTATTTATGGACTTCAGTTATGGTTCTGGGCGTCATTTTCCTCCATGCACTAGAAGAAATTTGGGCTTATTTAACCCCAAGTCATTTTGGCATCTATCACAAAGGTAAATGAAGAGTTTGTAGTGTTGCATGCTCTCTGCATAGTGTGCAACTGGAAAATGACAGTGCCTCTTAGGAGTAAGTTAAAACTGCCAAAACTAACCAAATTAATGTTGTCTCCTACATCTTAAAAATGCCTTTGGTATTTACTAAAAATATAAAATTGAAAATATGTAATTGAATTAGTTTTAAAATTACATTAAAAATATATAAATATATATTAGGAGAAGGTATTTTACTCTTATATTGAAAATATATTCACAGAATTGCATCCTATTTTCTTGCTCCTGGGAGAATTTTAACTTTTAAAAGAATGTTACCAAATGATCATTGATAATCTTTCATCTATTAATAGTGTTGTCAAAGGCAGTCACTGGGATAGGGATTTGGATAATTTTAGAGATGAATGACATGTAGTTTTAAAAAATGCAAATTCTTCCCATGTTAACAGCTTTAATAATAACTCAAGAGTAGGATAAAAACCTTGAGTCTTCTGTACTGCATGTCTGTAACAAAAATTATAATTTGGCTTATTTTTTTAGAGTGTTGTACAAAACTGAATTTACACTTATAAGTCCTAAAGCACAGAAGCTGTCCTTGTGGCATCAAAAACAGTGCAGATGTTGCAGCTGTGCTATGTCCTTAGACTGGATACAGGCCTGTAATTAATTTCAGGGCCTTTTCTTATATCTCATGCATCCAGAAAGAGCTTTTATTGACTTCTGAGGAGCAGCAGATTGCAGTGGGTTAATCCAGTTTGATGGACTCTCTGGGGTGGCTTCTAGAAATGAAGGTATTGAAGCTGAAATGAAACGATACTGAAATTTGTAAATCAAAAAAGTTTCTTTCTCTACTACTCTCTTTGTAGTGGAGCAGGATTATTTATATGCAATAGTTCTTATTTTGTGGTAGTGGTGGTTTAAATATCTGTGCCTTTTCATTTGACTTACATGTATTTAATGATTGGTTTGCAAAAAAGAATGAGCCGTCTTTCTGAATAGACTGAAAGGTAAAAGTTGGTGTGACCAGGCTACAGACAACCTTACTGACTCAAAATTAATGTGTCGGAAGTGTAGGATCTATTTTTTACCAGATATCTAGTGTATGGCTTTCAAAAGTTTTTTTTTTTTGCCTCAGCGTTTTTTTTAATTCGCCCAATAAAACGTCTTTCTCAAGATGTGCTGTAGGACTACATTAATTACTGGATGAAATCTTCTGTAGCACTCAGTTTTCTCCAGAGTCCTTATAGTTAGACTGACTGTATCTTACCAGATGTATGGAATAAATACTTTCCTTTTCACCTCCTGCTGGATGGGTGGATTGCCTGTAAAAAAGCTGTTATCACAAAAGGAAAGGTTTGGAAGGCAGGACACGCTCTGGTGAGAATATAGGGAGGAACATCACTCTGAGGCAGACCTGGAAGTGCAATCACTCCTAAAGTCTCATTTCAGCCCCTCAAAGTGGCTCCTATGAAAGTTGCTAGCAACAGACTCGCCTGGGGGCAGTTTTTTACAGCCCAGGAAGGAAAGGGTAAAGAACTGTTGTGTTTTCTTTATTTGTCAGTTTTCATGCATAACTGTTGCAAAAAAAAATTCTGTCAGTCAGGTGTGAGCCACACCTCTGAGGATGATGTGTGTACAAGCTGTGTGTGCAGTGGGATCCCAATGAGCTGCAGTGCTCTGGTTGACTCCTTCAAGGAGCTGAATCCAAAGAAATTACACAGCTTGTGCCCCTGCCTCTTCCCCTCAAATCAGCTTAAAGCAGTTAAGAAAGTTTCTCAGGGAAATGCAATAAGTAACAAGATTTAACAAAAGAAAACCAGCTGAATATGAGGAGTTGCTATTCTTTTATTCTTCCCATGTAATATCAGATAATAGTGAGAAAGTGATTACATTCAAACTAAATGAATTAAGCAAAGCTCCAAAAACATAAATTAGAATTTAACTATGCCATTAAACCCCAATTTAATTAGCAAGCCATCATTACTAGATAATAAAGACCTAATACAAAACGCACAACAATTTATTGTATACACAGGAAAAAAAAAGCAAGCAGTAAATTTCATTGAGCAGATGACTGTCTGTTACATTAGTAGAGGAAAAAAATGCTGAATGCATGTTTTAGTATGTAATGAGGATGAGGAATTAATAGAACAGTTGCACAGCCCAATTTTAGCCATAAATGATTTTATAGTTAAGGGAAGACCCTAGGGAATACCAGAAGAAACTGTATGCACTATTGATTTTCTTGGCATGTAATTTTTTTGGGCCAAAATAGCCAATGAATTTATAGCATCCTTAAGTTAAAATGCCTTAGAATTTATACATAATTTCATAAAAAACGGTGAGTTGAAGGCTTCCCCAACTTATGTGGAGATGCACGTCATAAGAATACACAGCATGAGTGTATATTAAAAGGTGCTAGTTTTCCTGAGCCAAAAATAGTCTTCAGGCTGATTAATGCATTTGTGTTTTGCTGGATTTGTGTGCTAGCTGGGTAGGACCTGCTACCTGTAAGTTTTGCAGATGGGAGCGGACGTTTGGTCTGTTTCCGTGGTTTGCTTTTGGTTTTGTGTCAGAACTTACGCTTGTCCCTGCTATGTTTGCAGTGCACGTCAGGAAGGATCAGGGTCTTTGTACTTCTCGATGCATTTAATGTCGTTGCTGTAGGCAGAACGTGCCTTGGTGGTGCGGCCCAGTGCGGGCTTTTTTTGGCAGGAACTTCCAAAAATACATTTCATTCAATACGAACGGTGCCAGTAGATGGCAGTCCGGTACTTTGCTTCTCGTCTGCCAGCAGTCAGATGGCGAAATTATCCTTTTAATTTTGAAGCAATTAATACTGTAGCTAAAAGAAATGCTTTTAGCTTGATAATTCCCACGGTTTCGGTTCCTTCTCTGCCCTCATTATCAAGGTGCTGGCAGCAACTCCACCCCTCTGCTTTCTTCTCTGCCTGATACCAAGATTCAAACTTTTACCGTCCAACCACGTCCAGCTGAGAGCAGGTGTGTGAAAGTTGCTGTGTAGCCTGTCCCCATGGCACTGGCAAGACTATATAATTTATAAGCTTCGTATTTTGAAACTCATTCTGTCTGAGTAATTTTAATCACCCTACCTGCAATTCTCCCTGTAGTATCATGAGGTCAGGCACTCTCTCGCCTGAGTGGCTGCGTTGTGTTGATGTCTGAGGATGAAACAGTTCCATGCTCAATCACAGAAGCATAAGGAATGTAATTTGTTGTTCAGGTCCAACTCTTACAAGCTGTTAGGCACACGCACAACTTCAAGCGAGTTGTTTCCATAGCAGTTGGAGATACTCACGGATTTAGTTATCTACAGACTTACGGGGTCTTTGGGCAGGATTGGGGCATTGTTTGTAAATTGGTCTGCAGAACCCCTCAGCGTACTTCAGTCACTGTGGATACACAGAGTTACTGTATTAACACGTACGATTGCATTCGGGGGAACAATATATTAATATCTTGAATATTTTTCTAAGACCACTTCCCATTCTGTCTAGATGTGACTTTAGACTGGAGACAAAGTTGGTGGCATGTATTAATTACATACTCTGAGTGAAATTTTATTTACACAGAAGTCCTGTTTCTGAAACCAGATGGTCAACACCAGGGACCAGTGAATAGACTTACCTGATGGACTGATAAAATCAAGGTCCAGGTTTGCCCCCTTTTTTGGTTTTACCTCTCCCTGAGCCACTTTAACATTGTAACTTTAGTTGGCATTAAACTACCTCTTCCGTGTTTTCTAAAAGGTTAAGAAAAAGCTAAATATGGGCTTAAAAAAAGACACTGACAGGTTACAATATATCCACAGAACGATGCTTAGAATGGATGTTTCATAACACCAGTAAACTACTCTATTAAATATTGGAGTGGATGAGAATGTGCAGAAATGTAGTCTGCTGTACCGCTCCTTCACTGTTGCTGTGACAGCAGTCTCATCTGAAAGAGCAGTGAGATAGACTGCCCTTGAATTATATCATCTCTAACCCTGTAATTAGCGGTGTAGAAACCAAATGGACTTCAGAGTGCCAAAAACGTGGGCATATTTTATCTCAGAATTAAGGTATTGTGCAACATATTCTTGCTGGTAAGATGCCTTTACTGGTGTAACTCCACTGGAGGAAATATTTGTACTATTTGTGTGGCTGCAAGTACTGCTGCAGAATCAGTCACTGGATTGTTGTAGCCTGTCAGGCCTGGGTGGGTGATATCATGCACAACTATAACACAAAGGGTGCTTAAAAAACAGGTGACCACCCGTAATGCTAATGGGCTTTTGCCACAGAAAAGAAATATCAATTAAGATTCTTATGAATTATTTACACATTAGTCCCCCCC
>VZTF01003764.1:1343-42561 GCA_013397755.1 Cnemophilus loriae | reverse complement strand
ATTTAGATTCTAAATTGAGTGTTAGCTGATTTCAGGCAATTAGTATTGAGCCTCTAGCAGTAGTCTTACTATCCACAACATTTTAAAGAAATTTGCAATAGTCCATGTGTGTGTGCGCTGCCAAGATCTTCTGGCTGTGTGAAAAAGATGAGCAGCCTTTTTGGCCAAGTTTCAGTGGGTCCTTCTGTCAGGTGATGCTGAAGACATTACAAAGGCACTTCAGACTTTAGGATCAGTTTGACTGTAATGGCTTGAGAAAAAAAAACAACCCAACAAACCATTACTAGCAATATCTAGCTATTAAATGGAAATTTCTCATAGAGTATTTTTGGTCCAAATAAGCTTTACATTGTTTGAAGTAAAAACAGAACCTACCTTTGCATGTGAAGTGTGTGTGTGTGACCTAGAAATCACTGGGGAACAAAATGCTCTTCTTTTCCCTAAAATAACTGAAGAGCAGAGCAAAGCCTTCATTAGCTCTCTCTTCCCCAAACAGTTTTATGTTTGGTACCTTACTGGGTTCTTTTATTTGTTAATAATTTTTTTGATTTCTATTAAAATTCCATTTTATTGCACTGTTGAGATTGCAGGATGTGATCTTGTCTGTTGCCTCTTCAATGGATGAGGCACGTACCAAAGAGGAAATGTGTTCAAGTACTTGCTGCATTCTGTGGATACTCTGACTGATGTGTTGGTTTGACAGCCAGAGAAATGTCAGTTCTCTTTTTCTTAGTGAATTCTGGGAGGTCTTTTTTCCTTTTTAACATTTCTGAATTGGATGAAAGGGGAGTAGACTGGAGAGACAGACATGCTACAGTGGAAAGTTAATCAGAAATCAATCTTGTAACAGTTATAACTGTACTACTGATGAGTGAAATATTCAAAAATAACAGATTCTCACTATTGCTGGCATGGCACAGAAAGTTTGGGGTCAAAGTGGTGTTACCAGTGCTTGGAAGCTCTCAGTAGTACAAAAGTTGCTGATATAATCCTGACAGCTCTGGGATTTTGCATTCCTTAGTAAATCCTGTCTCAGATGTCAGGGTTTGGATTTTATTTTTCCCTTTTCCTCTTAACAGTATGTTTACAGGATTCACAACAATATCTCAGGATTTGTTCTTCTTGTAAAGCCAGTAAGAGTGATGTGGTTAATCTTCTTCGCTGCGTTCCAAATGTATGCCCTGTTCCTCAGCCTGCCTAAGTAAGTATTTGGTATTAGCCAACGTACATCTCCTTGTTGTCTTCTTTGCATCCTGCTTTCCCAACTCTGTTTCATTTTTGTAATCACAGTGATACATGTATTATGAATGTCACTTTTATAATACCTAATCTAGCATGGTATTAGCATAATCTCCTTTAATTTTTATGTTCTTGAATATTTTTTTTCTTCTCTCTTTTTTTTTTTTTAATATAAAAAGGAGTCATTTGGACAAAAGTTGAAAAAATTCACATATTCTTTTCAGTTCTCTCTTCTGGCTAGTGTCTTTTACCATACAACGGCAACTGCTGAAAAAAAGGTGCTGGCAGGAAGGCAGCTTTTTTTAGAGAAACCTGAGTTTAGTGCACACAGTTCTCTCCACTGAAATGTTAAAAAGCAAAGCTTTTCAGCAGTCCCTTCTCTGTCCATTGAAAACAGAGTTCCCTTTTCCTGTTATTTTATCCATAGATTCAGTATCTTACCTTTCTTTCAAATTGCATTTCGTAAGCCACTTATCTGCCCATGATTTTAGTTTAGCCAAATCCATGAGAATTTTATTGCTTCCCTATTGTGTATTTGTCGACTCACCCATTTCGTATGATCAGCGCATTTCATCGCTTTACCGCATTTTCCTCCTTTCATGTTGATAAAGTAAACAAAATCAATACTAATATTACGGTACTCCACAAGTCAGCTTCTTCCACTTGGGCCTGCTTATAGTCAATAAGTACATTCTGTCTCTCCTGTGCTCGCTGGTTTTTATGCTCTGAAGCACCTCATCTCTTATGTCTCACGTATTAAAGTGAATACACGGCAATAATTTGCAGCAATCATGAGAAGTGGGACGCTGCTTAGAGTCAGGTCTCCAAAAGGCTGAACGAAAGGTTGTGCCAGCTCTTCAAAAAGCAAAGAAACTCAGAGAGATTATCCCTAGAGGTTACTTGTAAAGAACAGAAGAGCACTCATACCTGTTCCCTGTTTATTTATTCCTCTCTCCATATTACGAGGTTCTTCTGTATAGCACATATATATATACATATGATAGGACATGATGATATTGGCTATCCCTGAGTATGATTGTTTGATTTTAATACCAAGTGTCATGGTTACATGCCTCCATGACGATATTCTGTCGAGATCAAGCTCAAGATACTCTATACCAAGAAGGCAGGTTCTTGACATTTGTGTGAGAACGGCAGCTTTTAACTTCAAGTAAGTTATAGACTTGTGGTTAGTCCTTGCATTGATCACTGAAGAAATTAGGCAAACAACATCAAACTGCTGCTTTTGCTTTCTACAGAGCAGACCCAGCCTAGTCTTCAAAATATTTAAAATCAGTACAAAAATAAATGTCTTACAAATAATAAAATACTACATTGCAACAATGTAATCATGTTTTACCTGGCATTTAATAAGAAGCCTACTTAATTCAAGCTCCAGCTCAAATAAGAATTCTTATTCAATGAATCCATGAGTAAAGAGCTTGTGAAAGGAGAGAGATTTATGCGTGCCTTTCTTGTTGCTGAAATGAATTAAGATATGTAGCATGAATGAATATGTTCTAGGAATTTCATTTTGAGCAAGGACTGGACCCTGACATGACAGTTACTTCAAAGAGTGTGCTTGGTCTTATTGCAGCAGTCATTTTACAAAAAAAAAATAATAGTGGGGCAGAGTCTACCCTTAGAAATAAAGAGTTTCAGTAAAGAAGACAAAGTCTGGAAGCCAGGGCAAGGAAGCATCAAGATGTGACATAAACTGATTACAGTCACACTGTAAGGGAGTTTTATTTATGTCCCTTGAAATATAATATTTTAAGACAGCCTTCAGAAAAGGCTGAGAGATCCATATCTTCATGAAGCCTATTCCATTATATCCAGTTGCAAGTACAAATCAAACAGCATTTCTACAATGCCCTTTGAACTCCACAATAAATTCTAGACACAGCAGAGATGCTATCTTTTAATTTTCACAACATGGATGTTCTCTTCCCATCTATAACAAGCTGATGTACTTTTGTCTGATAGCAACAAGCATATCTATTGGAAATAATGCCTAAAATAACTTCTAGTGTAAAATATAGTGGATGAGGTGCTGGTTTTCATGTTGCATGCATTATGGGCTGAATTTATTTGCCTTTAATAAAAGAGGAAAGCGAAGAAACCCTGTACTTATGCTCCACCTGAAGCAGTTCTGTGTCTAAAACTCTCTAGCTTTTGATGTTTACTTGATTCAGTTTTAATGCATTATTGCTATAAGGTGAGCTGTTATTCTTTGTCATTATTTCAGGACTGTCTTCAAGGTCTCTGGACAAGGTAAGACTCAGGGTAACAGCAAAAAGTCCAGTCTAGCCTTGTGTAAGCGTTTGCACTTTCACAGTTATTATTATGGCTATCGTTCTCTCCCTGAATAGCACAGCTTAATTCTGTTTGTCAGCAAAACAGAAAAATTGTTTTTTAAATATGCGTTTGGGGTTTTCCTCAGGACAAGCCTCTTGGCTGTACTCACTGGAAGAAGTGCCTCCTGCATTTTGCATCACATTTGGACTGGGAGATCCATCCAGTGAGTCATCTGCCTCAGTATTCTGTGTTCTGTTTCCCAAGGTTTGATCAAAATGTTGGATTGCCTCTCTTCATAAACTCATCCTTCACAGCTACTATGTTCTTCCATCCAGGAATCATCAGTGTCAGCATTGATAAGAACAAGAAGACTGACAGTCACCTCACTGAAAGCAGTTATTGGCTTAGCAAGCCCAAGTCTATTCAGTGTATTTCAGTGAAAGTGAATATAATATCTCTGATAAACCTGTTTTGAGGCGCCATATTTAGTCAGGGAATAATATTAAAAAGAATTCAGATACTGGCTCTCATAATTGCATAATGCATTATGTTTAACATATATTTAACTCAAGTTTAGCTACCATTATAATTTTCTGTCCACTATTAAGTCGCTACTGCTGCCAAATTGGGCAGTTACCTTGCACTATCACAGAGCACTAACCAGCTAGCTAAAGGAAATAACCACAAACTAATTTACTAATTTTTTGTATCTCAAGATATTTCAGTCCAATAGAATTTCACAAAGGAGGCAAATACAAACTATGCTGTAATATGAGAAACATCCTGGCTGCCTTTTTAAACAGCAGCAATTAGATTTATACTAGCAGTCCTCAAACAGGTCTTCGTTTCAAAATTTTCAGGGTCAGTAGACAGAGGAAAATGTGAGCTCTTATTGGCTGTTACAAGTCCCACATTACTCTTTAATCAGAAGATAAATAACAAGATAGAGACCAAGAGGACCACAATTCACTCTTGAATGTTTTTGTGACACAGCAGTAATGAATCCTCCATTTTGAGGTTCATTAATGACACAGTTGCATTAGTTGCTGACTGTACCTTAAAATAATTCCTTTTGTTCCAGATGCACATAGCTAGGTCCCCGTGTCAGCTGCTTTGAGACTGTAATTTAATTAGCTGCTCCCAGTGAGGGACACCTCTCCAGTTTTTATAGCAGCTGCCCTGTCTCATACACTGAATGGAGTTCCATGGCTTTTTGGTCAGAGACACAGTAAATTAAATCAGTCAGATTAAAGTAAACTGTAACTAGTAATGTGCTCCACGGGTGCCTCCTGATCTCTGCATATAAAACATGAAGAAAATAAAATTTTATATGCTTGAAGGAGTAAAAAATATCTTACCCTGTATAGCACATTCTTTCTTTCTTTCTTACTGACAAGCAATATCATAAAGGCAGCTGCCAAGGACATAACATGTAAATGTATTTACATGTTATTTAAATGTATTTACATGTACATTTAAAATGTAAATTGTTTAAGAATGAAGCACCCTTCTACAAAGATACTTACCTCTTCAAAGATGCTTCTTTGAAAGAAAACTATGCAGATACCGTACATCATTTCAGGGGAGCTTATAAGTCAGCCTTTAAAGCTTTCTCTCATGATCTTCATAGAACCCATGGCAGATTATATTCCAGGATATGTTATTTTTTGTGCAGATTACTAAAAACTGGTTAAAAAATTAATAGATATAGTGAACCTGAGTGGAGTTCCTTCCTCCCCCCATAACAACATCAGAATGGAAATACTTTGACTAAACAACCTCTCTTTCAGAAAATTGGCTGGTGTAGATTCTCTCTAGATGGCAGTGGAGCTCTTTCAATAATAATTTTGCTTCCTTCCCCCACCCTCTTTCCATTTCTCCTGGAGACTCATTTTCAGCTATATTGCTCTATGATTTAACAGGGCTTTGATGCTGTGAGATGTTGGCGGGCACAAATCAGACTTTCTTTTCTAAAAGGATAATATACTGCTTTTTCAAAGTCAATTAACACTTAGGGCAAATGAAATGGGGAGAGCTAAAGGTCAATTACTAAAGGATGGCCACAAAAATTTTTCTGGTTTACACAGCATTCATCCAGGGATTGCAGATCAGTGGGGAAAGAAAGGAAATAGTAATTAGCTCATTTGATTTCCTGATGGTAACCAACAAGATAGTTAAATACAGCTTATCTCTTTTATTATTATCAAGTGCGACTGGTGCTAATAATCATTCTGACCAGCTCCAGACCGTGTTTTTTCAAGGCATTGTACCTCCATCACAGTAGCTGCGAGGTTGTTGTGGCAATTTGTGCACCAGGCAAAGGTTAGCAGAGAGAATAGCTTTAATACTTTGGGTTTGGAGTGGACTTAGTGTAAAAGAAATATTGTAGCTGGGCAGTCCAGCTATTAAACAAAGAAGGGTGTTAAAGGAAGGGAGACTGAGTGCCTTTTTCACTGTCATTCATCATCCTGTTTCAAACAAGCAGGTAAGTTAAAACTTGGCCTTTGGAGGTCTGTGGTGCTCTTTCATTGGCTAACCACCGCCTTAGTTTTCATGTCATGACTGTGATGCTGTTTTACAGGTGAACCACTATGGATTTCAAGATTTAATCAGACAGGACTCCAGCTGCTTAGATTTATCTGTCTTTATGTTACTCATCTGAGTCACTCCGGCGTAAGTGAGGCAACTGACCAGTGTAAACCACAAACCTCTAAATCATGTGGAGATGTATGCCTTGTTTAGAAAAGGGAGATTCGTGTCAAGAGAGCATGCAGCTTAAAGGATCCCTCCATAAAAGTAACAGTAACCCCAAATTTAAAGGTCCATTCATAACACTGAAGTAGCAGATTACTCTCTTGCCAGCTTGATGAAAAAGGCCAGCCTTGAATCTGTGCTCTCTGCTTGCCTTTTGTGTGTCAAACAGCTTTCCAGGCAAGACTCACACTTAAGATTGCAGTCAAAGTTCATTTCTATCTTTTTTAGAATAACTCTGCTGAGTTTAATAACCTTCTCCTTTTTGAATAAGGAGTTTCTGTTTGCAGTTACATGAAAAGAAAAAAAAGGCCAGTGTTACAGGCAGCAGGAGATTATTTCAGGCCTAACTATTCAGAGGGCTTTGCAAGACCATGAGGGCCAGGCAAAGCACATAATGAGCAAATTCTTTTGAGGTAAATTATTATTTGGTATTCTGAATGGGTCTTTAACTTGTGTGGGAAAATACACTGTGTGTGGCACTTGACTTGCTTGTAGGAGGCGACTTACCTGCTAGCTGTCAGCAGTGTTCATTTCAGTGTCTGAGACAGCAGGAGAAGTAATACAAAGTGCTGGACCTAGAAGTCACGCTCCCTTGTTTTCTGGCATGTCAGAGAGGCAAACCTCTCCTCAGCAATGAGTGTGTGTGTGTGTAGTGCACTGTCTGCCCTCACTACCTGCAGCCAGCAGGCTCGATCCTTTTGTTTGCAAAGCTCAGCAGCTCTGCTCTCGAGCCGCGGGCACGGCGGCACAGTGCCGAATTTGTTTCCTTGAGTTTACGAAGGGAGGATCAAATGTGGAGCTCTTCCTCCTACAGGTGTGAGCCATATCCCACTTGAAGGACACATATAAAGTTTTGTCACGGCAGTGACTGCTATTTTGTTGATGCCTGAGCTAGCTAGAGAGAGCACAGAGGCTGTACGTTGGTTTGCCTTGCACATTTCAGTCCAAAGAGAGATGTTTTCCTGGCAAACATGCATCCTGCTGCCTGGGTGCAGTGTTGTCCCTGGACAGAAACCAGGTAGGTATCTTTCTGTGGAACTGTAGCATGTAGGGCTATTTTAGCAATGTGTCTGCACAGAGCAGACACTCGACCAAATTTCTGGGCAGGTTTTATAGCACATGTGGTCTAAGTGCTTCTGCGGTGCTTCTCACTTTCATTTCATGTTTCTCTTGTCATGTCTACTTGTCTTGCAGAAGGTTTATTTGGGGCAGAAAACATGATATTCTTTTGGACTGCTGAGCGCCCGGGAAACCAGGGCAGGTTCACTGAGCACATTCAGGTCGGTTGTGCTGTGCCTACGACTGATCTGCAAATGTAACAGAACACAGTGCAAGGGACACACATTGAGAAGAAATCACATTTGTCTTTTTGTCCCGGAAAAACGCCAGCTTTGCTGAGGTGGCCTCGGGGTTGTCATTGTAATGACCCTGAAACAGTTTTGGGGAGCAGCCTTCCATGTGTGAACCGTGTTACCACAGTAACTGCTCTATTGGGGAGCAAGAAATTCCAGCAGTGAGCCTGTAGATATACACGCAGGGAGATACTCTTTCCCACAGTTAGTAGAATCTGAGACTGACTCCCCTTCCTCCCTTTTATGGACTTGCTTTTTTTCTCAATTGAATGAGATAGCATCTATCCTGCACTATTAAAGAAACAGGAAATTTGGATGCAACTTTTGTATTCACAGCTTTGAATTGGTAAGCTTGTGAGAACAGCTGTTCTTTACTTCAGCAAAATCAGGAAATGCAGAGATGAGCAATAATAAAAAAAATCCAAACCCTGGGTGATCAAAAACAGTCCCTAAAGCTTTGTGTATAATGTCTTTCCATCTGAGCCAGCATCCATTGAAATAAATGATAGCTCCTTTTCTCTATTGTCGACAGAAACAGCTTCAGGCAAAATTGGCAAGGTATGTTAGACCACAGCTTCCCAGTGTGTAATGTTTTAGGGAACTCACTCTCCCACCCAGCATACAGAGAGTGAAATCCACTGTTTTACATAGAGTAAGCAAGTGAGAAATAGATGAACTACAAGCTTTCAAATTATTGGTATTGATGTACAGCAGGAACTAAAACATGAAATCTTTCCTTACGAGCTGATGCCATGATTCAGTTCAGGCAATCTACCTTAACAGATGCATAAAATCCAGGATGGTTTATGGCCATTACCATTTATGACTCTTCATGGTCCTTCTCGTGACCCACTCAGATCAGAATCTTTCCGAAAACGTGCATTTTATTCTGGAACCCAAACAGTCATGTAGCTGTAGAAAAGTGATTTATGATTAAAAAAACAAAAGTCTGCAAAAAGTCAGTAAGTAATCTATTTGCACTCCTTGTTTCCTTGATCCCTGGAAATAGGGAAATAGACCTGAGCTATGAATGTGTGTTTACAGGATATTTCTTATATTTCAGTATTTACAGTGGACTGTAAGGAAAATGAGTTTAAAATAAGAAAATTAATATTTCATTTCTCTTAATTTGATAGAGGGGGGTTTTCGAGCTTGACAAGGCTCACTAATTAATTTGCTCTTCTGGTTGGAAGATATGTCTTCCATTTTTATTCAAGCTATGAAAGAAACAGCATTTTTGCTTCTTGGCTTCATTGGAATATGCTCCCTGGTGTCTCTTGCCTCTTATAAATAGGATTATTGGAAAAGAATATCAATGGATTATTGGAAATTATTGCCTGGGTGTTTTGTAGGATATTGGGCTACTCTGGTCGGGTTGATAGGAATCAAGAAAGCACATAGAACTTATATCTCTTTTTTTGTCATGTAGAAGGACCCTGACGGGTGGTTCTTCAGGAAGCTGTACCTACAGGAGACTGAGGCAGTACAGCTTTGAGGATGGACGTAAAGAACATCAAGGACTGAAAGTGTTTATGGAAAGTGTGTTTATGGAGAAAGCTCTCTGATGGAAAGCTTTTGGTAGTTTCTTTTCCTTGGACAGATCTAAAAGACAGAAAGGAGAGACATTTTTTTTTTTTCCCCTCAGATTTCTTTTTGGTTGTTTCTCAGACAATCCTGAAAAAGAGAAGGGAAGAAATTTCAATGGGGAATTTCATGGAAATATTTTGTCATCCTCATGTGGTGAAACTGCCAGCAGGCTATTTTCTGTAATGAACAAGAATGCTGAAGGGGAACTGAAGACCCTCATCTGCCATGAAGTAAGATTTGAATAGATACGAGTGTCATCTTTTGTGACATGGTTGCTTACCCATGTGGAAAAAAACTCTTGATGTATGTATATGTCCTGTAGCCAAGAGAACATAAAATACTGTTGGAATTTGGAGCAGTTCATTAATTACTGGTAAAATTGAGTTCACTGTGAGCCACGTATTGAATGATGCCGGATTTATCTTATCCAAATCATATAGGTTTTATATCACATTTCCTATGGAATGAGTATTAAGCTAGAGAGTTAACCATACCTTCCTTGTCAAGCAGACACAAGTTAGTTTCAGAGGGTGAAATATTGTATTCCCACACTGCTGAAGAAGAGATCAGTGGCCTTCTTTCTTGACAAACTTCAGAAAATCTGTGAGATAGTCCGCTCGTGTTATTCTCAGCTGAGTGTTACATATTCCATCATGTGATTCAAAACAATTTTTTTAAGGGAGGAGCTTTTTTCTTCCTCTTTTTGTAATACCATAAAGAATGATGTGCAAGAGAATATAGATTGTGTCAGAGTCCTTTCAGATTCAAAATTTCAATATTTTCTTCTGCTACAATGGTTTAATTTAGAGGAGTCTTCTTTTGGTAAGGGATTTGTATCTCTTTAATGAAACTGAAGAGCATGAAATGTGGTTTCCCTTCTTTTAAATGAGGCCAATTTTAGAGAAATAAAATGAGACATGAATAAATTGTTGAAGTCACAGTGCATGAAATTAAGAGAGCCCTTGACTATATTGGCAACAAGTTTTCTCTCTAGTGTTTTGATGACCATATAGCTAAGTGGTTGTGGGCTAATTGTGAAGAGGTTTTTTTTTGTTGTTTTTGTTCTTATGCCTTTGACAGATATATTGGCTTCAAGTTATTTTGCAGATTCTATGGTCCTGATCCAACAGATGTTTTGAGGCAGGTGGAGCCTCCTGGCTCCAGGCAGGTTTTCTGTGTATAGAAGCACCTGCTTGTTGATTTAAATATCCCTCCTTGCAGGCAGGTATGTTGAAATCCACAGGACTCTGCACAGCCCCGTGTCTTTTCCTGGACTCCAAGAACTGCAGAATCAGAGCTATTGTCAGGATTTTTGAAAATTTTCAAGGCAGTTGCGAGCTCCCCATCCTCTATGAAAGATCTGGTGCAATGCAGCGGGGTGAGGTGACCTTGGCCAAGGGCGAATACCCACCCAGCCTCTCTCCCACTTCACTTCCTCAGCGGCACAGGAAGAAAAAAAAAAATAGGATGAGAAATCTGATGGGTCAAGCCAAAGACAGGGACACCACTTAGGAGTTCGTATTGCAAGGAAAAGAGACCTTAACAGATGCATTACTAGAATTACTATTTTATTGCCAATTTAAATAGAGTAGTTAGAAAAAAAAGACAAATATTACAACAATACCTCTCCTTCCACATGTCCCAAGCTCATCTTTGCTTCTTTATTTTTCTACTACCCCCATAAGGAGATATATCAGATTCTGAAAATTTTCCTTTCCGAATTATCTCCCAAGAAGAACTCTGCTTTTTCTGAAGTAAATCACAGAACACCCTCAGTGTCCTCTAGCAAAATTTACACTCTTCCACATCTTCTGGAGATTCAAGAATGACAGAATTCTGCAGGAAAAGAAGAGAGAGAAATTTAAAGGATTTAAAAAAAAAGAGGCCGTAAAAAATGGGTGAATAAAATCAATCAAATTCAAATAAATTCAATAGGGTGAACAGCGAGAAAGGGAAATTGAACATTCTAAGAACTGGAAACAAAGATACAGTAAATTTCAAAATTCTACCTTTTTGGATTATTTTTTAAAATGGAAAGAAGTCCTGATTTTCTGCCACCAAAAAAGGAAAAAAAAAAAGCCAAGAGATGCTTTAATGAATAGAGCACTAATTTTGAATGAGCACTCATCGGAACACAAGAGAATTCTAGCATTTTTGCAAAATAGAACATTTCTGGTTTAAAGAACATTAACAGGTGTCAGGTTTTTTTTTAATTGTGACATTTCCTCATTCATTTAAAGCTTCGTGTGTCTCCGAGCTGTGTTTCAGAAACCTAAAAGAAAAGTTTCATATTCTCGATCACAGTAAATGTGTGATTTAGGAGTCCATTGTTATTAGCACTATATTAGCAATGTAATACTGCTGTTGAACTTCACTTATAGACCCACTGACTTCAGTGGGATTGCAGTGCTGTGCTGGTTTGGGATCTAAATCACAGTTTTCCTGAAAGCAAAGGGAATATACTGATTTAACCAGCTGAAAATCTGGCCTCACATGCACACAACTGTGCCTATTTAAATCAAAATTCAGTGTCTCTTGTGGAATTCTAATGGTTTTAGAGATATATCTCCAGCCAAGGTTGTATGGGAACACATTGTATCGGTGTTCAGCATAAGAAAGACTACAAACTTAAATCGTTCATAAACCTGTTATATATTGTTTTAGTGGAGAGGATGGGAAAAGACTGACTTTTCTTGGTGAGGGTGGAGTGGGAATCTCTGAGGTAGGTAAAGAGTGTGGCAGAGAAGAATATTATTTGTTCCTCTAGCTTAAACATCTATCAGTATAATGTGGTAACTAAATGGCAAATCAGAAGCCCCTGTCAAAAATGCTCAGTCTTGGAAATTAAGTATCACTTCATGTAAGGGAAAAATGATGGTAGATCAGAAACGCTGATGCACGAGAAGGGAAATAATTGTGATTTTCATGAGAGGATTGCCAGTTTGCAGGATTTAAATTGCATGCAAACTGGATTTTACATCTCTAATTGGAGATGTGTTGCCTTAGAGGCTCGACTTGACATTGACAAACTTCAGCGGAATACAAAGACAGGAAAATGGGCTTTTGTTTGCCTTGAAAGTGATTAACAAACTTGTACTGTGATGTTCCTTTTATCCCTAGGAATGCCAGTGGGATGATAAGGTTACTTCTATGGGAGATTAAAGGTGCTTGTGACACAGTGGTGGTAAGAGGTATTGAAACAAAAACAGGCCATGCACAAAGACTCTGATTTCCCAGAGAAAAACCTCTTATTTTCTAAGATTATAACAAGTACAAAGAAGGATTTTGGAGTGATGATATTCATGAGGTTTTCTTTTTAACAAATAAAATTTATTCTAGAGAAGACATATTTGATTGATTTTATTATTTAAAACTTTTTGCTCATTAGATTAGAAGTTTTGCATGCATTTAGGAGAGCTTCATCCTGTATAGACATAATTTGGGAACCATGCAATTTTTTGAGACCATATAGCAATGTTTATTACTCATATTTATTAAAATATGGTATATATTACTAATTAATGGGCTTTTTCTGCTTTTTTTTCTTTTTTCAAGAACCCTGTAAATTTTCCTTTCTCAAATTTGAACATAATGCTGGGGTGTTTTTTTAATATTAAAAGGGCAGAATGGATTTCTTCTGCTTCTGGTAGGATCACTTATTTTTTTCAAAGGAATCATTGCTAGGTGATACAAGATGATATAATTTCTTGGGGATGAACACTTTGTCAATAAAAGTTAAGGCATGATATAATAAGATAAAAAAGATAGTGTGAATTCTTAAAAAAGGGTGCTTTTACATCAAGAGCATTGTACTTTTGATATGGGTAAGCCAATACTGAGTTGTCTTTCCTGAAGCTGGCTTTGAGCAGAGTCAAATTTTTTGTCTTTGTCTTTAGATGCATGTGAAAGAGTATTTTCCTTACTTTTATTCTTTTATTATGTATTTCTTTTCATTGCAACTCTATCCTTTGGTACATGTTATGTTGCTAGTGCTTTATATAGACAAGCAAATTACAGAATCTAGTTCAGGAAAAGTGAATGCTCATGTTGAAAGAAACATAGTCTCTCCTAGCCTGGAGGCTGGAGATGCAAGAATTCCTTTCTGTTCTAGGTCACACACTCAGTTTCTTCTGTTTATTAGACAGAGGTAAAAGATCAGCCAGAAATTGCAAGGTAACCCAGATTTTCAAGTGACAGTTTTGAGAAATGAACAACAATAATGTGTTTTAGAGACCACGGGATGATAATGGTTTATAGGGATTTCTAGAGGACTTTTTGTAGTAAAGATATGTTTCCTGACTCAGATCCTGAGATTTACATTGGCTGTTTCATCACCTTGTCTTGTCCCCCTTCCGAACAGGGAGAGAAATGCTTGTAGATGGAGCAGACCTATAACAAAAAGTAACGCATGGCTGGTTGCTCAGCACATGCATTTTCATCTGATTGTGGCCCAGGATGAGTGAGCGGGTTATTCATGCCCTGTCTAAAGTCAATTTGCATTTATGAATTGTCAGAAACAGACATATTCTCAGGATGACTGTTCAAGTGTGGGGTGCACCAACAAGGGCTTCAGTGACTGAGCTGTCCATGGATCTTATTAAATCCCAGGGACTAAAAAGGCTCAGAGAACCTTGTTATAGTTTTATGAAGATTAGATTTTTGTCTTCTTTACCTGAACTGGTTTTCACTATACCCTGTGTGTAATCCTGTGATTTCTTAGTTTGCTCACAGAGTAAGAGCCTCAAGTATGAGTAACCCTTAGGTTAAACATACCTTATTATTATAGTCTGAGCTCCACTGAAGTATTTCATTTAACTATAAATGATGAAGAAAAGAAGACAAAATTCTGGAGCAGCACCCCTTGCTTTGTCAGGGCAGCATGTTGTTTACATATCTATTACTGTTATTAAGCCAAATAAAACAGTCAGTGCAATAATATTGTGAATTAAAAAAAAAAAAAAAATCTTAAGTTCTTCAACATGCACATAAAGATTATGTGGTTGTATTATATTGTTCCATGCTGCAAAATCTTCCTGTAAGTATAAGTGCCCCTCTAAAATGAAAAACTATTAGAAAAGGCACTTTCTAGCTGCATTAAAAAAAAAGCTACCTATACGCAACGGGAATAATTTTTACCTATAATAATAGGTTGTAAAATCTTTGTTGTTTCTTTAGGTAATATCCGTAATTTCTGAGAACTGTTGTAGTTTCAGGGAAAAACCCAGCAAATACAAAAAATAGCAGAATGATAAAATAAGAATTATGCACCTTATATAAATTTTATCATTTCATTGACATGCTACTCCTACATCTACAGCTTAGCAAATTAATCCCAGATAACACTTTTTATAATCTAAATTATATTATGATAGGTTTTTAGAGTCCAAGGTGACGATTTTGTTGAGAGCCTTACTTTGTGTAAAAATATTTGTTTTTCTAAAAGATCCTGTTTATGGGACTCTTCCCAAGAACAGAGAGCTAAAAAAACCCCCTCTAACCTCTTTGAAGGAAATGGATACTTAAAAAAAAAATAGAGAGAAATTATGCATCCAATTCCTCCCCACACCTAGACTGGATCCCCTTGACTTGCATCTGAAAGAAAACATTGTCTTTATGAAGGTAAGAATTGAATGTGTGCTACTTCCTTCCCATTCCATTTGAAATAGTAAATACAGCCCGTTGATTTGTTACTTTGGCATACTTTCATTTAGGTTTACATTTTTTAGCTTCTTTGAAAAATAACTTTTGTAACACAGAGGCTTCCCTGAACATCAGTTTTTTTAAAATGACACAAGATTCTTCGAAAATTTTTGCTGAGTTGTTTGGGACAATGGAGGTTAATTAAAAAAAAATAAATAAATAAAAAGGGCCTGAAACTATCTGGTAGCCACTTGTTTATTCTTTCTGTTTGGGAAATGCAGATGATTTAGTTTCTGTTGGAGACTCTATGTGTGCCAGGTTGTATATACTAGGTTGGTACTTATTACAGCACGTTAAAAAGTGAAGTTGTTTCACTTTACCTCACCTTCTAGATTCAGCAAATTTATTATAATGCAGGTCACGTAGAGTATGGACCTTTAAGTGAAAGTATATTTCAGATACAGAAAAAAACCAAGCCAGTAATTGGAATCAAATTTACCATGCGCTGACCACAGCCAAGAAATTTATTAAGTTCCTGTAGCAGGGTAGCACAGAAACATCACACTTGTTTGACATTTTGGCCAAGTCTGACAGATGTTTTCAACTCGTTGTCAATCTCAAATATGTTTTAATGAGTTTCAAGTGGCCAGAGCTCCCCACTGCATGTCACTGTTACTGAAACCATGAAAAAGTCTCTGGGGCAATGATGGAATGGAAAATTCTTTTGTGTAAATGGTGTGTCAGAAGAAATGCTAACTAGTATCACAAGTGCTGTTCCAGAGGATAATCCTCACCTTTTCAATAAGCTGAGCTTGTGTAATATCAACTGGGTTTATGGGAATACCCCAAATTATAGAAGCATTTGATTCTCGAAAATATAGGTGAAATTTCGGAAGAATTATCCAAGGTTTTCTGCTCATTCTTGTTTCTATGCTACTCAGAAGAAACATCTGTGGAACAATCAATTTTTCTGCTTACACTTCTGTGTCTGGGTAGGAGTCAGACGAACAGAAGCATATTGACATGGAAACAACAGCACATCTTTTATATTTTGCTGAGCAGAAACGATGTTGATCCTTCAGCTGCAAGAGTATGGTAGAGTCAAAGGAGATCAGGTGGAAAGCTGCTCTTGGTAGCACTGGTGTATCTGGGCAGGAGAGATGCACTGCGGAGCAGATCAGTGGCACGACTGAAATGCAGGGGGATACCCAGGGTGCCAGTCCATTCCATTCCTCACTCTGATAAAGTTTGTTGAATTCTCTGCTACAAACCAAGGTAAAATGAGTTTTGGGCAAACTCAGTTTGGTAGATTGTCATGAGTAAAGTAGACCTATGTAAAAATTGGGGGAGTGATTGTTTGTGTCTTTTTATTACAATGTTCACTTAATTTTCCATCTGCCCAAATGAATATATTTTTCTGTTCCTCCTAGCTCTTCTTTTTTGCACAACATATTCAGTGTTAGAAATCCAGTCTGTAATAGGGTATATTTTGAGGTATTAAAAATTGAATACATTCACAAGAAACCCCTTAGTATGGTGAAGGACTCTTTTCATCTATTTAAAACAAGAGCATGTTTATCCCTGAGGAGAAGATAAATTTTGGACACAAATCATTATTGTCTTCACTGGTCAGCTAGATGTGAGTATCATTATGTCATTTAACTAATTTGTTAACAGCCAGACTGAAATACCATTAAATTTCCCAGTGAAGTCCCAATATTTCAAGCCTAGTCATCTTGAACCAAAAAAACATGTCCTGGAAATTCATCATTTAGAGGTCTATTAGTTTATCTGTCAATTACAGTAATACTTTACTTCACGTATATGTAGTTTTAAAACAAAAACTTTGTTCAAATACAGCTCTATCTGGGCAGTTTCTTTCTTTTTCTTTCCACAGTTATTTTGTAGTATTTTTGGTTTTCTGTGTTTCTTTGTCACATAAGCAACTCATGCAGGTGGTGAAAAACTTTTCATAATAGACAGAAGGAAATGTTTTGGAGGGATGAGCCTGTAGGTTCTTTGTTAATAGTCTTTGTTGTCGTACTGGTCAAGATATTCTTTGTCAAATGGAGTTCAGTATTGACCGAGGTATGACATTCAGTTTTATGTAAGAATTGCTTGGAATTGAGCATGTTCCAAAACATTCTTTTAAAATGTAAATAACTCACTAACAGTGCTACCTGGAAGCTCTGCCTGCTTTAATGACTTTATAATGTCAGGGCAAGGAGGAGAGAAGAGAAGATGGCCAAAGCATTTATTGGTTTTAGGGATCGCATTAAAAAAACATGCCAAATTTTATCTCTGGTTTACCAAATAAACCAGTACCTAAATATTTTTTCAGAATATTTCTACTAATACCAAAATCACGCAAATGCGCTCTTTGCAAAACAACTTGAGTAAATGTCTGGGATATACCTAAAATTATAGTATATAGACACTCAGAAGGAAAGAAATATTCAGAAGAGAGTTGGAATTCGTTTCTTGTATATCGAGGCTATCAAAGAGGACACAAATTTGTCAAAGGGTTTATTTTAGTTTCTTAAATAACTGAACTGTGTAAGTATAGAAAGATATAATTTAAGAAATTATTGTATATATTATTAGGTGATTTAACTTCTATATTAGCTATCATAATGTCACTCAAAATTGCTCCTTAAACCAAGCTTTTTAAGAAAATGGTCATTTGGTTATTGCTTATATCAAGCTTGTTTGAACTACATAACTAATTTTTTGACTTTTCTTCTTCCATCATATTATATGAAGCACACCCTATTCATGGCTGGGGAATGTGAGAATGAGAAGTACATGACCAGAGGTACCACATAAATCCATGACACTTCCTTGCAGCCAGCTTCAATGGAGAAAATGAACAAATGCTGAAGTGGTTGCAGCAGGTTTGGAGGTAAGAGGACAAACAGGAAATAAGTGCTGTTTCCAGAATTTTGCTGTTTGCAAATGTTGCTATTCTACTGCACAGTAATTAGTCACACCATTCTTAGGTAATCATAACCTATCAAAATCAAGCAGACAATTTATTACTTTATTTTATCATTAGCCCAAAGAAGAAAGGAAAAATATCCAATCTTTTAAATATGTTTCATTGCTCTGTTCACCTGTTCAGATTCTGCTGTCTGGGAAACTTGCATAAAAAAAAAGCCAAGTTGCTTCTTCACCACCATAATTCAAGAACAGTATATTCTGACTCAGTTGCTGTGAAAGCATATCTCTGAGAAATTCAGCATTAGGAATCTGGGTTCGTGTTTTCACTGGAATAAACTACACTTCATGTTTCAGCTTATAAGAAGAAAACCCAAGCATTTTCTTGAGAAGGCTCTGGTGCTTTTGAAACACGTGCTGATTAGTAATGGTGTGTCACCAGCTGGAACTACTTGAACTAGAGAGCACTTTTTATTTTTCCACTCTCCTTAGGTAATTGGCAAGTATATTTTCTGCCTATAATCAATGGCTTTTATATTCTGAGTAATATTTTTAAGTATGAAGAAATATTATAGCAGCTAGAGAAGATATTGATTTCAAGTAGAACATACCCTTTCCAAATGCCACTCTAGATGACTGAAATAAAAAGAATATCTGTGACATCACTAATATGGCTAATAGACCTGTCACTTGGTAAAAATAATGAACATGGGTAAATGTGGTTCTTAATTTATCTTCTGTATGAACCAAGGCACGCAGACAAGGGTAGGATCAAATGAGGCGTCACATACAAAGACCAATCTCTGAGCTAATAAGTGGAAAAATCCCGACTGGATATTGCATGACAGAGCATCAGATTTTTGTTTTGTTTTAGGAAGAAAAGTGGAGTGGCAAATATAATTTTTACTGTCCTGAAGGCTAACAGGTAGTTACCAGCCTGTGGATAAATATATGTGTTGCTGTACAGTTCTAGCACATCACAGCTGATTTTATTTCAGTCTATCCACCATGATCTTTCTGAGCACCATAACGTGTCTTTCCAGTGATCCCTGTCAAGAATACATTCTTTTAGCTACTAATGGAAATACAGGATGGAGAGTAATGGGAGCAAATTTCTTGGAGGTACTATGTCCAGCTGAGAGCCTGCTCAGTTTAATGGAGGTCGAGAGAAGAGCCAACACTGTTCTGGTCACCTTTCTTTTTGTCATAAGTGCTATCTGGCTGTAATGTATCTTTGTTATCATCCAAAAGAACTAAATAGAATTTTTTTCTGTTTATAAACTTTGCTTTGTGAAAGCTCTGGCAAAAGGAAAAGGAATGAATGATTTAATTTTTTTTTTTTTTTTTATCTGATATATGGCAAGTTTGGAAATATTTCTGCACGCTTGAGGAAGAAGTTACTTTCTAAACCGATGGACCAGCAGTTTCTAGACTAGCAATCTGAACTTGTCCAGTGACAGTCTTATTGTTCTTACAAATTCCTAAAAATCTCAGAGGAAGTGGCTTGAAAATGAGAGATCTCCTTGAGAATTATGAATCTCAACACCTGGATTTTAAGTGGAGGCTTAAGTAGGCCTTCAAATCAGCTTACCAACAAGAACACTGAAGTGATAGCTTAGCACCCTGCCATGTCCACAGCCTGGCTGCTGCATTTTGAAGTACCTGAAGCACAAATGTCTTATCTCCCATTCCATTCCCACGTGTACACCTCGTAGCTGAATCTGGAAACCATGAATGTAGGAACATCACAGGAGAAGCTGGTGAATGCACGATCCCCCAGTGCTCTCTAAAAGATGTTTCTGTAAGATTTTAGGGTCATCATAAAAGATTTTCTCTGTAGCCCCAACCCTCTATTTAAAAATTGCTGCTGCCTAAATTTTATAGGAGAGAGATTCATGAGAATTGGCCTGGTTTCCCTCTCTGCAGGTGGCCCTGTGCTCCTGCTGAATATTTTATGAGTGATAAACAGGAAAAGAAATACACTAAGGATATATAGTGAAGGAACTGCTACATCAACCTCTGTGCATTCAGGGGTACTTCTCTGAAAAAAATGTAAAATATAAACTGCAGCCTGTTGCTGGGTATTATTATAAATTTTAACCTGTCCTGTGTAACTGAATTTCACAAAAAGAAATCTGTCGCTATGTCAGTGATCTTCTGTGTGAACAGCAAAGGTGGAATTTCCAGTTAGCATTGTGTGCACAGCTGGAGCTAGATGACTGACAAAGGAAGATGGAGCATGCATGACCAATGATGTTGTTTTGTGATCTGTAAATGTTAGTAAATCTCTTGTAACGACTGAGCAACTCCTCTGTTTGCTTTTGAGCAGCTTCCGTGTGCCTGCTCCTGTGCTTGGCAAAGATCTCGTCCTCTAAGCGCATGAACATTTCTGGGTTAGTTTTATTTCTGTCCTTGATCTGAGGCCGGTTTCTAAGAAGCCATGACCTGCTGCAGATGAGGTGATTATCTCATTAGAATGCCACTTCTTTTTCCCGTAAGTGGCTCTGTGCTCTAGGAAAACCACACAGGTGCCACTTACCATGGAATGCATTTAACCTTAATTTGAAGACTTTGTTGGTCTAGAATTCAAGTAGTACATCAGCAGAGGAAGACAGGCCCCTAAATATTTAAGAGACTCAAAATATTAAGACATAAGGAAGTGAAATCTCCTGCCTTTTTTCTTTGGCTCTCAGTATTGGGGCCTTTGGAATGAAGTTAAAGTAACTCAATAGAGTAAAACAGGCTCATGACATTTCTTTGCACTTTGTTTGAAGCAGAAGGCTGATGAGCATTTGAATACGTGACCATCTTGGATATGTAAGTTTTAGAGCAAAGAATTAATGATGTTTTATAACCTCAGTGGAAAGAAGCTTCAGTAGGCTGTGTTGAAAAACCCTCTTTTGATATTTGAAAATGGAACAGCCAAAGGAAGATTAAAAAAAAAAAAAATGCTACAGGCTTCATCTTGCAAGCTTTCATGAAAAGGTGAGATGAAAGAGAGCAGATGGATTTATCTTTTTACTTAGCAGCAAAACTACGAATCATATTCATATAAACAGATCTCTCAACCAAATATAGCTTGACAGTAATTCTATAATATTTATCAAGTCAAGGGAAGTGATTAGGTCTGATGTCAAGAAATAATATGAAAATAGGGTATCTCATGTGATTTCAGTATTTCAGACTTGAGTCCATTAAATACAGCTTTCTGATGAAAATGCTATCCTGTGGTGCAAAAATTTTCATCTTCATGTATTCTTCACACTGCTGCAAAATTCTTATACCATTCAAATTCTCATTTTCAGTAATCTTAAATATGACAGAAATAATTTTTGGAGCACGGATAATATTGTGACTTGGAATTTCTATTTAATGGTCAAGGTGAATTTTGAGCTTTTGAGACAATTTTCTTGGATACAAATCCAAAAACGTTGGTCTTACACACTAAGGCCATGTATAAAATACTGTCTTGAAATGCAAAATCTTCAGACAAAACCCATGGTGTAAGGTATTAAATAAGTTGTGTCACAGCTTCTAACTCTTGTTGACTCAGCAGGAATCAGATGCCTAAAATGCTTTGGTAGGTTTGACTTCTTTTACAGGTTTCATTACATATAGAATTCAAGACTTATTATTTACCTAAGTCCTGGTTTTATGAGTGATTTAAAACCAGTTTGAATGAAAAGACAATAATAAACTTGCTTTCTCAAAATCACATGTGTACCTAAATCCTGTTGATGTTACTGGAAGCTGGGTAGGTAAATGCCTTGTGGATGTGATTACTTTTAGATTTTTCATGTTAGTTACCAGCATATATTAAATAAGGGATGTGTGGAAGACTTGTATTGCTTGGTTTACTTGTATTATCTCTCGTTACTATTGTATTATCTCTTTTACTGTTTAAAGCACAGTGTACTTTTTGGAAACCTTTACGTGGTTTGTGTAGTGTTTGGCTCAGCTGTCATATGCCTCTGAAATGATTAACTGATAGCCCAAACCCCAGCACCAGAAGAGGAGGTCCTGGATCTTCCAGGATGAGCCTGGAAGATCAGGCCTGAATATGCAGTGTGCAGTGCTAGGGAAGGTGTGCTGCAAAATTTCATTTACAAAAACATGGCAGGTAGGGACAGCTTGTGCACAAAAAGAGTTCTGGGCATGCCAGGGAAAAAGCTGACACTAAAACCTACAGAAATACACTTCATCTACTGTTGCTGAAATGCATAAACTCTGTAATCTGAGTGCCCAGTTGTAGGAGCTCTAACAAACTTTTTTAAAGGTGAGGTTCTGCTGATACTACAATACCAAGTCATGTTTGTTGAGCTTGAAGCTGATGACAGCAAAGAAAAAGATACCAAATCTGGCAGGTTCTTTCTAATGACACAGATCTCAGGCAGAGTGATCTCTTTCCTAGTTATACTGAAAAACAAAAATCAGGAATTTTTATAATGAGTATGAAATCTGTGAGAACATGAATAGCTAGGAGTATCTGTAGGGAGAGAATGATTAATTGCAATTCTTCTCGGTGACCTCTTTCCCATGGAAAAACTGTGTTATTAAGATTAGATTGCTGAGGTGTAGGAATGGTATTCCCCAATTTAGTGTTCCCACTGAAACTTTCCAAACCATGCACTGCTCAGTCACTCCCACTTCTCCAGAAAATTATGTGAGGTGGTATAGAATAAACTCGGGGTCCCAGCCATGCCCCCTCTTGACTACTGCAAAAATTACCCGTATCCTGGCCAGAACCAGGACACAGATACAAGCAAACTCCTCTGAGCAGGTTTTCAAACCACACTCTCAGGCGCTCAGGGGGATGGTATTTTTCAAAGCAGGTATCTCAAGTTATATTCCTAATCCTTAATTAGAGTTCTGAACAAACCATGTAGATATGCTTCAATTTAAATCTTACAAAATTTCCCAAAAGAAGTTTCTTTCAGATGAAATATGGCAGACATGGGTGAGCTTTTGTTTTTCTGGGGCATATTATGGAATACGTACTATTAGATATTGTCTGGCAATTGTATGCTTGGCTGATACAGAGAGAAATAAGTGTGTGTGTGTGGGGAAACTCCCTGAGAACTTGAACTACATAGGTAACAAATGTTTTATTAATGTTATGATTCAGTTATTAAAATTCTTACAGAGCCACCTCTGCCTGAATTAAGGTGCAAATGAGACAAAATGGCAAAGTCAGTAGTGCAGATTTTTATTTAACAGCAAATCGTGAGGTAAAGAGAGATAGAAACAGGGAATAAGAGTACAAAGGGATATAGTCACCACCTGTTGGATCCCATGAGCTGATGCACTTTTGCTGTCTGGTAGTCACTGTCTCAACTCACCAGAGGTGAGGAAAGCCCACCAAAACACCGAATTTCCATGGGTTTTATTTGCTCAGGTTCAGGAGGGAACACCCAAGTGCCTCCCCTGGGGCGGCGAGTTTCACACTGAGTGACGTAATGCTGTGAATCAGGAGACACTTTGGGAATATTTGATGGTCCGTGACACCTCCTAAGACACCACAGCTGCCTTTCAATTTAGCAGCTGAGTCAATTATGTCCTATCCACAGACATTAATGACTCCAGATATCTCACAGGAAGCCTTAATGCTTTCTCTGTTTTGTACTGAGGATTGAGGTGATCCTTTGTACATCTGCTTGAAGATACCTGGTTTTTGTTGGTTTATGACGTTTTGGAAAGACTAGGATAAAATCATGATGTTAGTTGTTAATGATGTCTTGAGTGAAGACAGAGCCTTTCAGCCAGGTCTGGGAATATTTGAACACAAATTTACCAAGTTACTCAGTGACACAGTCTTCTTGCTTTGTGGTGTAGGTATAAAAGAACTTGAAAAACGAAGGCTGCTTTTTTCTTAAATACCTTCAATAGTACTTAGAAATGTAGGAGAAAGGATTTGTCACTTTCAGAAGGCTTGAAACGTAAATGAGTGACAAATGATCTTAGTAGAGTTTATAAAGGAATAATTAATGGTGCAATATGCTGAAATGAATATGCGTGTCAGGCTGCAAATGCATTCATGGAACTATCTTTTATCTTCAGGAACGTCTTTCATGGTGTTCTGAATATGGATGATGAGTACTTAGATCAATCTATTTTGCTGAAATTTAAACTGTGCTTTTGTTTTCTTTTTTTCTGTATTTCTTTTTTTTTTTTTTTAAATATGCGGTATAATCACTAAATTAATTTCCCTTTTAAGAAAATTCTTACGAATCTCATTTTTACACATGCCATAATCATTTTCTGGAGATCAAACACTGTGATCATTAGTTAAAAGTCTTTAAGGCTTTGTGAATTCCAGATCAGGCAAACAGTAAATGAGGAAGTGTTGGTATTTGTTGGTAAATTCTTGGCATCACAATATATTGTCCTTGACTTACATTGCTGTAGATGTCTCCTGAACTGTAAATTACCATTTTGATTTAATAATACCTAACAGCAGATGTCAAAGATAAACAGTTGTGCTGATAGAAAATTTTACTTTGCATATTGATCTCCTAGAAGCCCATGTAACACAACTGCTAATAATTTGTTTTCTGTCTGCAGTATAGAAACCAGATTTTGAGTATCTGTTTTGCAGCACGGTGACTTTGCTATACCAGCAAGTGGATTACCTACCCTTGCTTTTTTTATTTTCTTTTTTTTTTATGCTCATGTTATTCTTTCCAGTTGTCATAGAAGAATGTATTCCTCTTTTTCCATCCCCTCCAGTAATCTGTTAATAACAAAACCAAAAAGTAGGCCTGCCATTGGTTTACTGTGTTGTGTGAAAGTAGTTGTTGACAGCATACGCATCTGCTGCCTAAAATGACATTTTTTTGGCAGTCTGACAGCTCTTTAATTCTTGTCTCCTTAAGCAGTACTGAGGTCTTCAGTGCACTACAGAAACATTAGAAATCAGCCAAGTTTTGAATACTTACAATATGGTTGTTTAATATGCCCATGGTGTCGTTTGTCAGCTATTTATTTAATTTTGGGATTTTAATTTTAATATTGCTTAAGAGCATTTTCAGAACTCCAGAGCTTGGTTAACACACATGTCTTGCTATGGAAGGTACCATCAAAAACATGATCTTTCAAGCATTTCTGGTGATAGTCAGAAACTAATTCATGTGACAGAGAAAATGTGCTGGTCTAGCAATGTGCTGGTCTGTCAAGATGGTTTTTGCTGTCAAGCTTTACTCAGAATAAATATATCTATAAATGCCCTTTCTGTGAATATATAAATTCACCTTCTATTTACATTTTCTATTTAATAAAAGAGGCTGAAAAGAAGCTAAAGACAAATAAGTTGGGTTTTTTCCATTTACTTGCTTCCCTTTATAGTTCTACTCTTTAATTTGTATCTGTTAATGAAGCTTCATAGCTTCCCAATGTTTACTTGAGAGAAATCAATATATTGATCTATGGTATTTTTGTAAAGCTACCTTTTCTTCTATGCTTCATTTCTGCTCTTTAAAAACTGTGGGTTTGGGTCTCACCTCGACTCTAGCTGCACTGGGAGGACATGGATTCAGCAGCGTAGGATGAAAGATGCCCCTTAACTTCTGAGTGGATGCCATGTACTCCAGTTGTTGTCCTGACATTGCCTTTTGTGTGTTAGAAGGACAAAAACTTTGACAAAATGTATGCGAAGAGTTTTCACAGTGGTCATTAATATTAGGAGAATTCATCAAGTCTAGTTAACAGGTCTGTTTCTCTAAGGTCACTTTTTGGTTTTCATTGATTTATTATAACATAATAATCAGAAGAATAATGCAGAAGAAAGGGCAGAGGAAACACATAATCTAATCTAGTGTGGCAAGACCGTTTTGGAAAAGAGTGAAGCTGATTTATTTAGCATAAAGGAAACATAGCTGTGTAGAGAGTTTTACATATGGTAGTAGCTTGAACAGGTTCAGTTTTGCTGCTACTTTAGCATCTCTGTTGAAGTATAAGGCAGCTTAAAAAATAATAAAAAAAAAACCTGTTTTTTTGTCTCAGTGGAAATCAGTATGTTGAAAGTAGATGACAGTGTATATCTGAAGACTGAGAGATATTTTGATTCAGTGGAGATCTTTAGAGTGAGGAGGTGCAAGAACTTAAGAAGCCAGCACGCTTTCCTCCCCACATGGCATTATGAAAGAAAGGAGGATAATCTTGAAGTGGCCTACAGTGGTAATTGTATGATATATCTCAACAGATTGAGATGTCATGTAGCTGCTCTGCTGCATTTAAATTGTCAGTATTGCGTGCAAGTTTTTGCCTTTTCTTGGAGTATGAAGTGTGAAAATGAGATGGCTGCGTGTCTAAATCACATAAATGACTGTTTTGTATGTCACTGTTGCAGATAAAAGTCAGTAACAACAAATAAAATAAATGACCTAAAATACAATTTTGACTCAAATAACTTCCTCGTTTTTTATCTATATTGATGACAGTTTATTAAAAGAACTAAAATAACAACATGCAGCTAGTTATTGAAGTGTGTTTTCACAGCAGTACAATAGGGAATGCCTTGCCCTTTTCTCTTTACTGCTACCAGAATTTAAAACATTACTCTACATCCTTTACTTTGGGAATTTTAGCCCACAGAGGCTTAAGCATTTGAGGAACAGAGGAGTATCTGGAAACTGTAACCAGAGAAATGACAGCTGACAAAGGAAAGTGTCCAGCTGCAAGAATTTCTCTTTAAAAAAAAAAAAGTTCTTTCTGTGCTGCTGCTCAAAGATATGGTTCTATGTCCCTTAAATAGGATTTCTTTGATGAGATATTTTCTTGTCAGGTGTGGACTAGCCAGAGAAATTAAGCTGTATTCACTATTCAGACCTTGTATCTGCTGTTTAACAGGTGCAAGTTAAATGAAAAGTTTACACTTCTTGCAAAGTTTTTAAAAGTTGGAGAAGTACTGAAGTGCAACTATTTTATTTTCAGTGCTTAGCATATCCATCTCTACTAAGCCATTGATACAATGAAGCAAATGCTTTTTAGTCTCCTTTAGTGAGGCAGGCCCAGAGTGTTTGCTCTTTATCACTATTGTGATCCCTCCTGATCTCCTTTCCCAAACACTCTTCCTTTTAATAGTACGTTAAGGCTTCACAGCCAAGAGAAGTATTTGGGAGTTTTTGACAGAATGCTCTCTATCACAATACAAATTTATGAAACTTAGCTATGTAAATGAGTTTTGTTAAATTCAAATTTTTGACATTTATGGTTGGAAGGAAAGGTCTGTTCTAGAAAAGCTACGTCATTTTGTGTCTTATGTCTGCATATGGCAGCATGCCTTCTCTCAAGGAAAAGGCTCCTTTATGAGGCCATGTTTTTAAATTCACATTAGTTTGGTTATTTGGCAATGGCTCTGAGTAGCTGTACCTTGCATTTCTGAGGCTGGTGTCTCTCAATTTATTGTTTGGCATGAATATGTTTTGATGAAGAGTATAGTTTAACTGAAACTTTGACTAAAGACTATTTCAATTTTTGCCGAGTTGGTTGCTTGGCAAAATGTCAGCATGAAATCAGCAGTTTAGGCATATAAAGTAGCCCATTTTAAGCCAGTGGTGTACAGCGGGTCCCATTTAGCAATGGCTCAGCTCTAATTGATTCCCTGGAAGTGCATTTAGATTTAAGTTGGCTCATTATTTTAAGCTAAACCTGTGTTATTTGCATAGAGAGCATGGTTAGGGTTTGGGGGCATGTAACTGCTGTATCACAGTTAATGAGTGATGTAGAACGAGGTTCAGTTGCCAAGATTTTTTAGTTTTTTCTCTTTTTTAATTCTTCCCTTAGGGAATATTTGCTAACTGTGTTGGAGCTTTAAAGCCCAACACTTTTATTTGAAAATCCTGGGCATCCCAATAGTGTTCAGATTGTGTTTTATCAATATTTCTTTAGTTTCAGGAGATGGCTTTGTTGTAGTCCCTTAAATTTAACTATGATCTGTGTGAGAAAACATCTAGAGGGACCTGTTTGGGAAGCAATAGCACAAGGCCTATATTTTATGATTCCTTGTCAAGTCTTAAGTTGACTAAAAGCATGGTGTAAAAGACTCTAGTTACTATGTGACTGTTATCAGCATTATGTAAATATATTTAATTTAAACTAAGTAATATCTTTATATAAAATGAGAAGGATTAAGTGTTTGTACAGCTACTGTGTTATATTTTTGGTGCTCACTCTCAGTAATTATCAATTGTTTTATATTAAATGACAATGTATCTGTCTTTGTAGCTTTAAATGACATGTTCTTTGAAAACCTGTAATTTAAATTATTGCTCATATTTTCATCAGGGCCACCAAAATCATGTTACAGAAAAATAACACTTAAGAGATTTTTTTTTTTTTTGTGGGCTTTAATTCTTTTGAAATTGGTCAGAGTTTCATCAATAAATGAGTAATGATAACTTAAAAGACCTGTACATTACTGTGGTGATGGGTGAGGAAATACAACTGCCTGTCACCCTGCAAGTATTCTGCTGCCTCGAGTGGGACATTTCACGTGCTGCTCTCTCTGTTGAAATAAATTCTTTCTCTGGCTAATGGCCCTTGCCTTATGTGAGCAGAACCAAAAAATAAAGAAACAATAATGATGTAATGATGTTTAGTAGCACTAATAAGGTCTGAGGAGGCATTTCAAGGGTGCATGCTAACCGAGAATTTAGCAGAAAGAAAGGAGTGCCTATATACAGTGCACAGAATTCTGGGGAGTAATAGAAGTGCAAGCTTAATAGACTCCTAATTAAATTTGCTTGTGTGTAGTATTTATGGCTGTTTGTGACATCTGTATTTATGTGACTTGATAGTATTGAAGCCATATTTTGTAAAAGATGATAGATTAAATTTTTTTCTGGTAATTGCCCTTAATACTTTAATAAATAGTAAATACAATGGGATAGCACCAACCATTTCATTGATGTCTTTTGATTTAAGAGAGAAAAATCACCAAATGCACAGTTAATGAGAGTAGACAAAAACCTGAATAAAAGAGTGAGACAAGCCCTTTCCTCTGGAAATAATGGAAAAATGTCAGTGGAATTCCTGGGGCAGGATGTTACCTTAGGTGCACAGGTTATCTTTCAAAATTCTGTCTTTTACAGATCTAGACTAGAAGCACAAAGCCTAATTTTTTGATATTTTTTTCTGTGCAAGCTATGAGTTTATGTAACAGTTCATTTGTGAAACAGTTTCAAATGAGAAGGCCAATTTAAAATAATTTTAATTGTAAAAAAAATGTCATCTTCTATAGACCTGAGCTTGATAGGGTATCTGTTCTCTGTTCTGCAGCTGATATTCATGTGGCAGTGGAGTATTTGGTGTCAGCGATTATTACCCTGTTTTCATATTTCAGCCAGATTTTACTAATGGCTTCGGAACTCACCAACAGTTGGGACAGCTACCTTTGCTTCCCTTAAAAAACTATGCAAAAAATGATCTAAAAATTAACCTCCAGATAAGCTATATCTAATGTGGCAGAAAAATTCCTTCTTTGTTCTCTTGTGCCCTGCCCTTCCCTCCCTTCCCAAAAACTGATGTGTATATCAAGATATCCAAAACACTTTTCTACATCTCTCAAGGAAAAAGACAGCAGTTATGCAAAATAGGCTGGGAACCAGTGGGTTTCTCCGGCCTTTCTTTTTCCTTTGTTTCCTTATGATGCAAGAATTTTCTTTAGAGTGACTAAAAAACTACTTCATAAATAATTCTTAAAGGCACCTGATATTATCTTAGATAAATGGCCTGATAGACCTGAGAAAGCTGTCTTGCTTCGAGACAAGGTTAATAACTAAGTGAAACTGGGAAGCTCCTTGTCCTTTTTATTTTTTTTTCCCTCTTGAAACAGCTTCTGGGGTTTTAATGCCATTTTTGGGGGGCTGACTTATACTCTTGCCTTGTTATTGTGTGTAAAGATTTTTCTTTTCTCCAAAATGTGAGGAGTATTTTTTGTAGGCATTTCTCATGCATGAGAAGCCTCTTTGTGAATGACTCTTGAATTAAAATATGTCCCTTTTCTGTGCAGTTCTAAAATTTCACTGTTACTGCACTTCTTATCATGTATTATGATAATGATGCTTTACACTCTTTTCAGTGCAACTACTTCAGATAATCTCCTTATAACTGAGTCAGGGTCTTGGTGTTTATTTTTCTTTTGCAGAGTTATCAGATGTAGTGTATTATTTTATTTTTTTGCAGAGACCTTAGAAGAGCAGTGTTGCTAGGACAGTCGCAGTTTGGAAAGTGTATAAGCTGTCAAGCTTATACATCTGTAAATTTTACAGATCCATTTCTTTCTGGTTATGTGTTTGTTATTTGTCCATGGGGTTGTGATAATTGTGTAGTGTCCTCCAAACCATCATGAAAATAAAACACCGGCATAACTAGCACGAAAATTCATGAGACTGGAACTTTGAAAAACTCAGCAAATAATGTTCTTTCATCAACCAAATAGTTCTAAGTCTTTGTGGAAGCCAGTCAAATTGCACCAGAGTTCAGTGAAGAAAAGAAAAAATTCCGATGCCATTGAGGTTGATTGTGAAACTTCCCTGGACCAGGATGTCTACAGACTTGCTCAGTGTTTACAGAATGAGTAAGAATCCTCAGTCTCTTGCAGTTTTCCTACAGAACAACTGAAAATTTCATAATGAAATATTCAATGCTCAGAAACATTAACTAATGAGGTGAAGCCCAATGCCTGTGGCTAGTTTTTGGCTCTGTTAGGTTGATACGAATCATTCAAAATGTTGGCAACATCAACAAGTGCTGGCTTTTTTGAAATTTCTATTTGAAAATATCGATTGACGGAAGGAGAAGAGAAAAAGTTTACCAGGTGTTCTGTGGATTCTGCTTATCAGGTTCAGTGCAATCATCTATTTCCTTTTTCTCCTATGTCCTGTCATCTGAGTTCTTAGCCATCCATTGGCTCTAGACTTAAACTATGTGCTTTTGATCTATGCTTTTTGTTGCAGCTGTTCCGTGCTGTGTAGAGCGGGAATTAAGCCCATAGCTGTTATCGAAACAAAACCAGATAACAAGGATACTGGAGGGGAAAAAAACCAACCCCTCATATTTCATGCAGTAGTGCTTTGGAGTTGATACATGAAAGTGAACTGCTCCTATGTGTTCTGATTTATTGACTAGCAAATTATATTGGAAGAAAAAAAAAAGAAATCAAAGAGGCTTCAAGAAACCTATGCATCCTTGTAAGGAGGAAAGCAATACAAAAGCATTGAGTGTCCTTTATGCTGGACAGTTTCGTGTCTAAGCATTTAAAGGTCAAAAAGGTAAGACAAACGGTATGAAGTAAGGCAATTTGTTTGTTTCAATTATGTTTGACTGTCAGAGTTCTTTAAATCCTTTATCCTACACAAAAGACATAATCTTTTGTTTTCTAGCTTAGGGAACACATAAAATCATGAGAGCTTATTGTAATTTTTAATAATTTGCAGCTCATTTAGCTATAGTATAATTAAAAATGGTGTTCGAACTCTCTTTCTTATGCTCTCGGTAAGGACATGAATTTGGAGCAAAATTTGCATAATAACATTTGCTTTTGTCGATGTTCAGAGCAGTAATATAATTAAAAAGGTGAAAGGCTTAAGAGATGATGGTTCATAATGTACTTATTAAAACTCTGATTAAAATAAAATGTCTGGGAAAAAAGGATTAACCAGCTTTGGTGTTTCATTTTTGATTTTTCTCATTATGTGTACGGTAGCAGATGACTCAACAGCGCTGTAAGAGAAAAAGCACTATAAGCTACTGCTGCTTGGGCAAACCTATTCAACTGGAGTTTTTAACATCTGTTCCCAAGCTTCATTAAGGCTCGTTATAAGTTGTCATGTAGCAGAGAACTTATATTTTCGGATGATCTGTGCACAGCAGTAAAGATAAAAGCCTATCTTAAGGCTGCACTAAACAGAACAGAAGATGGTACATATTAAAAATAGATTACTGAAATTCCCTAATTAGCTAGCACAGCCCTATAAAAGCAAAGCACAATCAGTGAGTTTTAAAGAGGGATGGAGAGCACTGGCTCATCTATGGATGTACTCTCTGACTTGAGTCTGATAAGCTCATTAATAAAAATTATTTACCAATTATCCTTTAATAATATATGCATCCTTAATCACATGTTCATGTGCTTTTATTTCCCCAAAATCTAATGCCTAGATGGTCTGTTAAGAATTGTTGTCACATCTGTCTTATCTGACAGCAGAAAGGGAAAAGGTCATTTCAGTCTGATTTTTGATTGAAACTGTGCAAAATATCTGACTCTAAAGTGATACATTCTATGAATTTAAGTGTTGAGTCTAAGCAAGGCTTCGAATGTGAATACATCTGACTTTTGGAGAGGGTGGAGTGAGGAAGGACAGTGATAATAACACAGTTCTCCATTTTGCAGCATTACGAGTGGGTTTCCATGTGTCATGTAGCCTCCTATAAATAGCTAATATTTGTCCCTCCTGTATTTTCAATGGTGGGGGATGTAGACCTTTTGAAGACAGTGAATATATGTTCCACAAAAAAGCTAAAAGGGGGAATGTGGCAAGATCAACAAAATTACTCCTCTTGAAGACAAATGATGGGAGATGAGACTCAGTAATCCTCTAGATGTTTTAACCCACCTCCCTTCCTTGATGATGTTCTGGAACACGAGCATAATGCCAGTCATTTGCTAAAGTGGTGATTCAGTGTGAAATCCTGATTCTTTTCTGCACATGCTGTCAGCAAGTGAAAGCGCAGGGAGTGAACGAGGCAGAGAGTCACAGGACAAATTTTTCTCCAGTGGGTGTTCCTCATTCTGAGAGGATTCAGCAGGATCAGACAAAAACAGACCTGTAAGTAGAATTTCTGCAAATCCTTCTGCAAGTCTAGCTGGAAATCTGATCCCTCAGTGTTTTGATATTTACCCAGAGATACACTATCTTTTTTCAGTCTGTTTTTTTGGTGTTAAAAAAGATCCGAGCAATATGTTACTTCATAAGAAGAATATCTACATTTTTTTTAATGAATTGATGGCAATAAAATAAACATTTTGGATAAAATTAATCTGCTGATGATGGTCTGTGACACAGGCATCATGTAGCAAGGGCTTAAAAATATGTATTTCCACTCCTGCTATTATTCTTCCTGTAATGCAGCAATACTTACATTCAGAGTTGGGTTCTGATGGGAATAAAAGTCTGTTAGTGTTCATCTTCATACAACAACTCTTCCTCTTGTTGCAGGTGTTTTGTTTTAAATGTTGCAGGTATTTTCTAATCTCAGTACTCTCAGTGCCCTTAATCTGTAATGGATATTATGCAATAGGCAATTTCATTAGCTCTGTTCATTTCATTAAACCAGTACGTTATCTGGTATAATAAATAGGTTGTTTTCACTAAGGAGAGATCATCTAATGGGCAGAATGATGTCTTTCAGGGCAAGACTGAGATGTATGATAGTGCCTTCTGACAATAAAGGTTATTAGTAACTAGAGCTACCAGTGTCAGCTTCCTCTGCATAAAAATTTGCCCCAAAATGGTAATATTCAGTGAGTCAAGTGGGGGAAAAAATCCCTGGATTACTGTTTTCCTTTTGTGCAACTAAAGCTGGAGGCAAACAGGTTCCTTTCCTTTTTGGAAATGATGCATGGTGGAAAGTCTCTCAATGAGAAAAATACCTGAAGCAGATGGAGGTGCTGAAACAGCAACCTGACAGCTGAGGAGAGCGTAGGGACGAAAGGCACGAAACCTGAACATGCTCTGTGGAGAGGGCCTGAAAAGGTCCAGAAGAGTAGAAATTTCCAGCAGGAAGCTTAAAAGGACACAGAGAATAAGAAACCACCAAGTCAAAGGAAGGGCAATGTATAAATACCATCAAGGATACTTTTATCAAAGATTACATGAGATGGGGAAGGCTGGAAGGGAGAAAATATGAGAGAAGAGACAAAGACAAAACAAATATTTTGTTGTTCTTGAAAATATGTTCAGACAGAAGTTGCTTCATTTATAAAGAATCTTCTCCAGGCGGTTAATTAGCTTTGTCAGTCAGCTGTCGTAAACCAGATTATTGAACTGTTTCATATTTGAAATTCTTTAAACTAACATCTTGACATTGCCAGTAGGTGTGTTAATAATCTGAAGACATGAGAAGAATTTATTAGCTTTGGTGTGCCTGTCTGTGAAATGTAGTAGAGAGTTAACTTCATATTATCCAAACATAACTTGAGCTTTCTCCTGAAAGGTTCTAATTGCATTTTGAAAATGCTATTAGCTTACTTTGAGGTGGCAAATAGCAGTATGGTCGTGTGGGAGGCTCTGTGTACATAATAATGCATCCTAGTGGAGCAAATGGCAGCTTCACGAATGCCGCACTGCTAAAGCGAAGTATGAAAAAGGGAAAGAATTTGTATTATTATTTTCAGCTAGCAGATCCTAGCATTCTCTGGAATGTTTTGAGTGCATGCTTAAGCTGCTTTGATTGCTGTCTAAATGCTGAGTTGGGCAGGAAGTCTGTTGTAAATGGTTATACGGGTTCACCTGCTTGGCATGGTGGTTTTTTCCTCCCAAAGTCTTTATTCACAATAGCCCTCTTGATTTCAGCAATATGTATATTTTACAGGAATATCTGTGTGTGTGTGTGTGTGTGTGTGTGTGCAGCATTATTTGCTGTTTAAATTTAAGTGTTTTTTCCTGCACCAAGCTAATCAGCATGTAATCGTTATTTTTTATTTTAAACATACTCATCACCATGTACATTTCTAGTAATTAAAAAAACCCTATAATATGTCTGACATGAAGTGTCCATGCCATCCAAGTAGAATTTTTTGTTTTTTCATTGTTTAGAAAGTGTCCCATCCCATCTCCCTTTCTGACTACTGACTTAGTCTTCTTGACAGGCTGGTTCCTGTTTCCTGTGCCTACTGCCAACTGCTTTGGACTGTAGTCTCTTTGCTAAATTAGTCCTTTTAAAAAAAAATTATTAACTTCCATTTGCTGCATTTTATTCCATTCCATTCACACACTCATGTTGTTAATGTTTAAATCTTGTCTCGTGTCTTCAAAATCTTACTAATTCCTCTGTTCTGCTGATTTCTTCATGAGAAAAGCCATCCCAAAGAGACTTTGTGGTCCAGAGGATGCAAAACACACGGAAACCCTGCTTAGATCCTGCAGCTCCTAGAGCATGCCTAGAATGGCCTCATTCTTCAGGGAATTTAACTCAAATAATGAGATTAACTCAGATCAGACTGTAGCATGTACAAAGTAATGTTTTTATGAAGACTTATAGGTTGCCCAAATTCACATTTCTCAACCTGCTGACCATGCAGTGGTCACAGTGCAGGAGTACACTGTGACCCAGATTTTCTCCGTTCTCATCTAACAGAATCCTCTCTTGTATTTCCAGTGAAATACTTTGTCATACTCTAACCAGTTTTATAGTGTCTGATTCTCGAAGAATAACGATGTAAAAACGTTACGAAGTTTTCCTTTCATGATCTCTGACTTTGCCTGGCAGATGGTAGTATTGCCTGTAGATCATTCTTTACAAAGCAAGCAGTGCTTAGCTCTGGCAGCTTTATCACACTGTACTTCGTACTCATCTCTGGCCAGCTTTGCACGGCCGCTTATAATTAATAGTCTTGAAGTCTCAGCTGTGCATCTAACATTCCAGACTTTAATCTCTCTTATCATCCATCTTACCTCTACTTATCTTGCATGAGTAGCCTACTCTTATGAAGTAATAATTAACCTCTCATTTTCTCTTTTTCATCCCCTTTTGACTAGCCACTTATCTTTCATCTTTTGGTTTTTTTCTTTGTTTTCCATTTTGAGAATTTTTGCGAAAATTCCTTGTCCTCCTCCCAAGTAATTCTCTACACATTTCTGTCTTGCGTCTTGCCTGTGCACCTCATTAGCTTTTGGACTTTGATCAAAGATCTGCTCAGTTCATAGTTGTCATTATAATCATCATTATAATTTTTACAGTATTACCACTGATTTTATTTTCACCTGATCAAACTTTATAATTACCAAGAATGTCAGCTTTTAACATTAGATGCTGTGCACTGAAAAACATCAAACATTTTGAATATTTCACGTTGAGGGGAAAAATAATAATAATAAAAATCTGTGCTGTAGAAAATGAGTCTTAGAATACCTGTAAAAATATCTGCAAGAATTACACACTGATATTTTAGGAGACTTCCTTGCAAACCGAAGGTTTGTAATCATAGTGTTTGGGAAAAAACACCACTGATGCAGCTTGGTCCAACGAATTGTCATGCAGATTTTGTTAGAAACTCCAAGGAGTCTAGGATTTTATTCCGTATGTTTTAAAGGGATTTTCAATATCTTGTGTCACTTTGCACCTCAGCCTGGATGAGAAATGATAGTATTATTCCACAGAAAATGTACCCCTGAATTTCTTCCTCTGGCTAGAATTTTAAGGAAAGAGTAAGATAAAAAGAATTTTTAGGCTTCACTTTGCAAAGCTGCCTGGAGTTCTGATTGCTCAAGTTTAATGTTAATCATTTTGAAAAGCTTCTCTCTTTCCTCTGACCTTGGGATTACAACAATAGTGGTTCCTATTATTACAGATTTATTTGTAGTTGCACCAGTCTCCCTGCTCAGTCTGTTAGCAGACTGGGATGTTAATGTCACATGTTAATGTAATGTTCAAAAAGACACCAAGCAACAAACAATTGTGTTCCTTATAGACTGGGTATATTTGAATAGTGGGAAAATTGCATGGCATTGGAAAGCAAATCGAGGGATTGTGTCATTTGGTCACTTTTCACAAAATTTGCTTGCTAATGAGATAGGAAGATGCGCTGCCTATCACTTGCAGGGTCTCATAGCAGAATCTGAAGGAAGGATGGGCATCAGTTAAGAATAAATAAACATAAAATTCCTAAACCAAAAAGAACCTAAAAAAAATGATGCTTATTTTTTTATGATCCCAAAGTGTGGAGTTTCTCTGATATTTAGTGCAGAGATAGTGTTAATTCCTTTAGGAATGAATAATCATCACCAGTAAGCACTAATCCAGCAATGCATTAATTAATTATACTTTGTTGCCTGAGGTCAATTCTTTATGTGAATTAGTTTAATTTGTATGGATTCTTGGCCTTCAACAGATAGCTTGGATTTCTGACAGGAAGAACCACTTCAAAATTATTTGGGGTTTTTTAGCAATTTTGATAGTATGATCCCAAGCATAGTTTATATATTATTATAGTAGCCAGTACATATAATTTTTATGGTCAAAATTGATAAGCTTTGCCAATGTAGGCCAAAGTTCTCTGTTTTCAAGTGGTAAATCCCAGCAGCTGAGTAACTTAAATATGAGTCTCTCATGTGAGAACTTCACCCTGCAAGTAGAATCCTATGAATCTTAACCTGAACAGAAGAAAACAGAATTATTTGCAAATAGTGATTTACAATGATCTTAAAGACGTTCAAAATCCACTATGCTTTGACACTTGGATTTATCATTAGCAAGCTAGTCACTTTACCATTATATACTAAATAGATAGAGGATTTGAACACTTGTGGGTTTTTTTGCTTAAACTCACAAGGTTACATCTGCACTTGCTGTCAGCCCAGGTTATACCAGCTCTGTGTTACCAACGTCCTTCCTTGGCAAGGGACTAGATTTATCCTACTAGTATGGTTTTAGTTGGGGAAAAGGATGCTTTGCTTCAGGACAAGTTTCTGCCCATATTGTATTTTTTAACTGCCTTGTTATAATATCTTTGCTACAAAAGTACCACCAAACAATTCCTATCTTGAAACATGGAGACATTGTTCTTATGGATATGACTGCTAAAGGTTTGAGCGTGCCAAATCCTCGCAGACCTACGGAGAGCCTGGAGGTTTGCTCTTTTTCTTATCTTGGAGATAAGATTCATTCTTACCCTAAAAGCTGTTATGTTTTGCTATTTGCTTCAAAATAATCACTTGAACTTACAAAAGAGATTGATATCTCTAATAATGAAGGAGCGAATACTAGAGTTGGTTAGCGTTTCTGGGAATATTTTCAAATCTTGTTCGTACCTTGTATTTTTATTCTTATTTAAATAGGTTTTCATGTGATATGAAACATTCATTCCAATGCTTCTGCAGGTATTTTTTGTGTGTTGATTTCTTTTTTCCTCTCCTCACTACTTTAGCTGAAGGACCCAATTTTGGTTTCAGGCCTTCAGTTTGCAATTAAATCTTGGACTGTTTGAGAGCTCGAGTTGTCTAAGTCTCTCCTAAGCTGTGATTAAATGCACTGTGTCTATTAAACCTGGCCTTAGAAACATTAGCTTTCTTTCACAATTTGTGTGGAACTGTGAATAAGGAATGAATTTGAAAGCAAGTATAGTTTTCAGCTGTCATAAATACTACAGCATTATTAGAGATAATCGTGTCTGTTCCAGGTAATTCTTTCTGGGAGGAGAATTTGGTGACAAAGTCTGGTGCTTTTGACACTCTTGATCAAAGTGTAACTCAGATTTTTGTTTGCATTCTGTTTTGTTTTGGTAATGCCAATTTGTTTCTGCATTGTGTTGTGAAAGGTAGCTCTGAGGTCCTTCGGTGCTTGGTGAGCCTGTGCCTGCATGTAAACTGTGAGCCTGCTTTCTGGGAGCCACAACTTTCCAGCAGCCTTTTGCACCCCTCTTGAGTCCACTGAATCAAAATGAAATAAGAACTCATTAATGTGCAATTTTCCCTACACTTTAAACACAAACATAACCATCTGCCTGACAGAGTAATGCTGACGAAATTCAGTGTACTAGAACATAAAAAGAGAATACTGTAGTAGATCAAAATATATTCTCTGACTCAGCATGGAATTTGAAGACTGTAATTCATCATTCTGAGGACAAAACCAGCTGAGGCAGGCACATAGTTGTGGGTTGTTTTGGTTTTGCATTTTTTTTTTTAAGATGCTTTAATATACATACTGATTGATAACTTGGAAAACCTATATGTTTTAAGCTGCATGTATTCCTTAAACAGAGTTAGGTACCAAAGGAAATACAAAGTTGTTTTGGGGGCTGGCAAAATTATAGAACTGGTATGATTTCAGAGCACTTGGTACTGTAGGGCAGTTGTAATAAATTAGGGTCTAAATTTATGGATGGAGTATAGTATAGCATGGATTTTTTTTAATACACAGTTAATGGTACAGTAATAAGTACACTAATATTAGCTACTATATATAACTTTAAGCTAATATTTAAAATTTCATCCATATAATTGTACGTACATATGCTAGAAAGATAAGTAAAAATTAAGAGTTTTTGTATAGAGAGAAGGAGCATACTAAGGAAGAAAATAAGAGATGGTTTATCTGTACTACATAGAAATTATTGATGTTGTTTTTATATGTATGGAGAACAAAAAGAACAGAAGGGGCACAAAGAGAAAAAAGAGCCTACAGAGTTTGGTATATCACTATTTGTTTTGACATTGATGTGAGCGAAGACTGTTGGAACCTCTCAAGCCCTTCAAGGATAGAAAGTGAAAGGATAAAAGTTATTGATTCATAGCGGGCATAAATTACAGGTCACTTATGAACCATGCAGATCAATATTAAGTGTCGGATTACATTAATTAATTTTGTGCCTAAATGACTTAGTGACAGATTTCAGAAGTGACTAATTCTTCAGTAGGACTGCATATGAAATCCCTCTAATTTCCACATTTCAATGTTTAGTTTAATTTAAAAGTTTTCTAGAGATCTGAATTAGAGGAACTCTTTGGAAGATGAGGACATTAAAGGGACCACAGGGACTTCCAGCAGCATTCAGTTGAGGGAAGATCCTACTTTGGGTTGAGACATTATAGCCAGTACAGCCTGCAGGACTGCATGATGTGACTGGCTTCACTGATTAGGTAGAAAAAGCTGGCCTGGACCCCTGGGCACTGCCATAGATGTGGAGGGATCTGGTGAAGTTGGCTGGCTCAGATATGGATCCTTTTTTCCTTTTGGGACCTTGAACTTGCTTGCATACCTAAACAGCTAATGCTAGAAATCAAACAAGAATTTGGATATGAAGCCTCTGGACTACCCTGGAAAATGTTTTTGACCATTAATCACCTGGCAAGTCTAGTATTACTGGTGCTGAACAAAATCCCGAGGCACTCGGCTTTAATGAAGTTGAAGAAGCACCTTGTGACTCCAGCTTAAATTGCTGGAATGTGTAAGGAAATATTCTGAAATAAATCTGAGGCCAACCACAAGAAAAATATCCCCCAAGTAATTTTTCCAGAGGAAGGACTCTATAAAATTGTACAAATAAACTGGAGTCATAGTATATATTAATTTTTATAGAATTTAAATGCAGGCAAGTTTTTCTTGTATTACATCTGAGAGAAGGACAAAATAATTCTATCTTTATTTATTGTGCAAAGATCATAAAAGTGTTGAGGAAAGGGGAAATACTTTTAACTTCCACAGTGTTGAGGAAAGGGGAAATCTTTTTTAATTGCTGCAGTGGTAAGAAAGATAACCATGTCACATTTCTGTAGCTATGTAATAGGAGCGAAGAGCAGCAGGTCAAGGGAGGTGATTGTGGGCCTCTAGTCCATTTTTTGAGACCCCACCTGGAGCACTACATCCGTGTCTGGGGGCCCCAGCATAAGAAGGACGTGGACCTGCTCGAATGAGTTCAGAGGAGAGCGATGGAGATCCTCAGAGAGCTGGAGCTCCTGTGCTATGAAGTCAGGCTGGGCAGAGAATGTGTTCCGATCGGCTTAGGGAGAGATGCTGGTGCCCGAATTGATGTGCAAATGAGACCATGTGATGACAACATCCAGATTTGATTGACATGGGTTTTATTTAACAAGAAATGTGAGGGAGAGAGATGGAAAGAAATAGGAACGAGGACTCGGAGAGAGAGAAAGACAGCAGAAGAGAATCTGTTGGAACTAAATGATCTTTGTGGTCCTTCCCAAACTAAACCATTCTGTCATGCTAGAGGATGTGTGGATGTGTATTTTAACTTGATATTACTGTTATAATAATAATAATAATAATAATAATAATAATAATAATAATAATAATTTGCTATTACTACTATTTCATCTTCTTCTTCTTCTCCCTATTCTTCTTCTTCTTCTTAGTATTTATTTCTACTATTTCTTCTTTTACATCAATTTTTTCTTATTATTTTTTCTTTTTATTATTCTCATTCTCATTCCTATTCATTGCTTTCTTTTTCTTGTTTCAATTCTTATTCTTATTCTTATTCTTACTCTTATTCTTATTCTTATTCTTATTCTTATTCTTATTCCTTTTCCCATTCGTATTCCTTTTATCATTTTCATTCTTATTCTTATTCCTTTTTTCCTTATTCTTAATCCTTTATAATTCTTATTCTTGTTCTTGTTCTTATTCTTATTTTTAAGAATCTTATCTTATTATTTTTAAGAATCTTAATCTTATTC